>PVIC010010434.1:0-43432 GCA_004025085.1 Thryonomys swinderianus
CTTTTGTCCTGTAGTACCCGCTGGCATATATGAGGTTCTAGGGTATAGGTGATCTTCATAAATCTGATAACCCTATTTCATTCTCCTCCTGTCTCCCTACCTCCCTGATTCCCATGTGACCTTTTATCCCCAAAGGGTTCAGGGGCTACATTTATGATCTGTATGTTGTATACACATTGCTGATTAATTCTAAATTTTGGCATAGGGACATAGAGGTAACTCATAAGCTCAAAGTCTCAAGAATAGAATTTAACAAAGCTTATTAGATTGCTTAAAATGTTTCAGTGAACCTTACACAATTAGCACAATTAGCAAGTTGTCACAAGTTTTTACCGATTATACATCGCATTTGCTCAGAATGTTTTTATAACACATAGTTTGTTCACATTTTAAACATCAGATGGGAGTGACTTATACAATGAAAATTCTTTGGTCCCAACAGAAACTAGTTTCTGTTTTGCCTTCTACTTCTACGTCCCTTTATTCACTTCTTGTTCCCACACCCTCTCCTATCTTCCAGTCAGAACCACTACCCAGAAGTAAAAGGCTCTCAGTCTTCCCAAAGTTTCTTCTGTATTATTAGAAGAAAGTGTGCAAAGTTTCCAGTGGCCTTATAGCTCTCAGTTGGTACTGTCTTATATATGCCCTTTTAGCATCTGTTACCCTCTGGTATATATGAGGTTCTTCAGATCTGTGTGATCTTTATAAATCTGCTAATCATATTTCTAAGCTTTCATTCTCCTTCTGTCTTCCTACCTCCCTGATTCCCCAGTGACCTTTTATTCCCAGAGGGCACTGAAGGTACATTTAAAACCTGTATGTTTTATACACATTCCTGATTATTTCTAAATTGTGGCCTATGGACATAGAGGTAAATCATGAGTTGAAAGTCTTCTGAATAGAAATTATCAAAACTTTTCATTTCATTTACTGTATTTAACACTGTTACTGCTACTGACTTTATTATGATAACAAAAATAATATGATTGTTCAGTTCAAATACCTCCTATGATGTGCCAGAACTGAGAACTCTCAAAGGTCATTGGAGATTCAAGGAGGACACCTCAGGAAGGTGCCATAACCAAAGGGTCCTGAATAATAGAAAGAAAGAGACTTGCAACGAACATTGCCCTGACAACAGGCAAGGGATTAAACAAATAACATTAGTAACAACAAAGAAGAAGTGAGAAAATATTCAAAAATGCAAACACAGACACGGAGCTGCCTCTATAGGACTCAGGTTGCAGATCTTGGGTGTCATTGCCAGCATGGAGGATTTTGGCCCACCGGGTGGTCCCCACACCACCCAGAGCTGCATCCATAGGATCCAGGATGCAGACCTCAGGTGCCATTACCAGAGTGGAGGATTCTGGCCTGCTGGTTGGTCCCCAACCCACCCAGAGCTGAATCTGTAGGACCCACATCACAGAACTCAGGTGACATTACCGGCATGGAGGATTTTGGCCCGCCAGCTGGTCCCCACCTCAACCGGAGCTGCATCTATAGTACTCAGGTCACAGATCCAAGGTACCATTCTGAGCTCAGAGGACTGCAGTCTGCCAGCCAGGCCCCACTTCACCCCGGAGCTGCATTGTGACAACACAGGCCTGAGAGGAGCCTGGAGCCATTTCCTGCATCCCTCCACACTGGAACCACGCTGAGAGACCAGGCAAAATAAAAAACAAGGTAATCTAGCTTCTGTTCTGTAATCTACTCCTAGATCCCTCTATTCACCTCTTGTCTCCACATCCTATCTTATTTTCCTGTCAGAACCAATACAAATAAGTAAAAGACTTTTAGGCTGCCCTATCACTTCTCCTGTACTATTATAAGAAGGTGTGCGAAGTCTCCAGAAGTTTTACAGCATACACTTGGCACTGTTTTATATATGCCATTTTATCCTCTGTTACCCGCTGGCATATACGAGGCTCTCAAGTTTAGGTGATCTTTACAAATCTGCTAAGCCTATTTCATTCTCCTTCTGTCTCCCTACCTCACTGATTCCCCAGTGACCCTTTATTCCCAGAGGTTTTTGGGGGTATATTTACAATCTACATGTTGTATACACATTGGTGATTAATTCTAAATTTTGGCATATAGACATAGAAGTAACTCATGAGCTCAAAGTCCTCAGAATATAAATTAACAAAACCTTTCATTTTATTTACTGTGTTTAATACTGATATTGGCACTGATTATATTATGCTAACAAAGATGATGTGATTGTTCTGTTCAAATACCTCCCATGATGTGTCAGAACTGAGAACTTTCAAGGGTCATTACAACCAAGGAAAGTGCCACATCCAAAGGGCCCCTGAAATTAGAAAGAAAGAGACCTGAAACAAATACTGCCATGTCATCAAGGAAGGAATTAAACAAATACCATTAGTAACAACAAAAGGGTAGAAATGAGAAAATATGCAGAAAACCAGACACAAAGATCACCACTCCAGGGAAATTCAGAGAACAGGGAAATAGAGCAAAATGAAACTTAAATAACAGGACTCTTGGAGATGGTAACTAAAGCAGATCTAGTAAAATGGAAATCAAAACTCATCTCTGAGATCAAAGTAGAGATACTGTCCACAGTGAAAGACATCATTAAAAAAGAGATCAGCAAGATGATAGAATACAAGATAGCAGAAGCAATGGAACCTTTTAAACAGCTTCAAGCAGAGCTCCAGGTGATAAAGAAGGAGAACAAAAGCTTGTGAAGTAGGATGAATGAAACAGAGAACCAAATCTCAGTCCTCGACCACAGAATAGCAACCAATGAGCAGGAAAGACATAACCTATGGAAAAGGGCAAGGGACCATGAGAAATCAATCCAACAGCTGCTAGATGACTCAAAGAAAAATAACATAACTGATAGGAGCCACTGAAGAATCAGGAGACAGTGTAAAAGACCTAAAAAAGCTATTGTCAGAGATAACAACTGAAAACTTCACAGGAAAAGATATGGACATACAGATAAATGAGGCCTATAGGATTCTAAAGTGCTGTGACATAAAAATATCTACACCTAGACATATAATTCACAAGGTTGAGATGCACAGCAAATGAATGAAATACGGAAAGCAGTGAAAGGAAGAAAATCAACTACAAAGGGAAGCCCATTAGGATCACAGCAGACTTTTCAGCACAAACACTGAGCGCAAGGAGAACCTAGAGGGAAATGTTTCAAGCTTTGAAGGAAAACAACCTCCAACAGAGACTATTGTATCCTGCAAAACTATCTTTCAGAATAGACGGGGAAATACGATATTTCCATGGTAATGAAAACTTGAAAAAATTCACAAATATGAAACCTGCACTCCACAACATTCTAAAGAACATCTTGGAAAAAACAACAACAACAAATAAAAGAAAATTCCATGCCCACGAGACCCAGGAGAGTGAACTCATTGGGACAAACAAAAAACTAAATAGAAAAGGGGAAAAGCAAGAAAGAAAAGAATCAAGAAAAGGGAAAAATGTCAGCTCTGAATATGTCCATATCAGTCATAACCATTAATGTCAATGGACTCAATAGGCCAATTAAAAGACACAGACTAGCAGATGGGATCAAGAAGCAAGATGCTAGAGTCTGCTGCATACAGGAAACACATCTAATTCAGAAGGAAACCCATAGGCTGAAAATAAAAGGTTGGACAACAATCTTCCATGACACAGGAAATGGCAAAAAAACAGGAGTGGCTATCCTGTTTGCAGATAATATAGATTTCAAACCCAAACTAATTAAAAGAGATAAAGAAGGTCACTATATTCTCATACAGGGAACGATCCAAGAGAAAGAAATAACAATCATAAATATTTATGCACCAAACTCAAATGCACCCAACTACATAAAACAAACATTAGTGGACATGAAAAGCCAGATAACCACAAATACAATAGTAGTAGGGGACTTCAATACTCCACTATCACAAATTGGCAGATCAACTGGACAAAGAATCAGTAAGGAAATACTTGAACTAAATCAAACTTTTGAGCAAATGGACTTAATAGATGCCTACAGAATATTTCACCTTACAAAGCCAGAGTATAATTTCTTCTCAGCTGCTCATGGATCATTCTCCAAAATAGATCACATTCTATTCCATAGAAGAAGCTTAAGTAACTGCAAAGGAATTGAAGTTATCCCCTGCGTACTATCAGACCATAGTGCCCTGAAACTGGAGCTGATTAGCAAAAGAAATTCCAAGAACCTCACAAACACCTGGAAATTGAACAGCACTCGGTTTACCAACCAATGAGCCACAAAAGAAATTAAAGAAGAAATTAAACAGTTTCTACAACTGAGAATCCCAGTACAACATAAAGGAACTTAAGGAACACAAATTAAAGCAGTTCTATAAGGTAAATTCATTGCAATGAATGCCTTCACTTGGAAAATGTAGCAAACCTAAATAAACAATCTAATGATGAACCTCAGACAATTAGAAAAAGGGGAACAAGAAAAACCCAGAGCCCCTATTAGAGAGGAAATTATTAGGATCAGAGCAGAAATTAATGCAATGGAGAAAGAGAACAATACAAAAAAATCAATGATTCAAACAGTTGGTTCTTTCAAAGGATAAATAAAATTGACATACCCTTAGCCAGCCTTATCATCAAAGGAAAGAAAAGGCTCAAATCCATGCTATAAGGAATGAAAATGTGGAAATCATCACAGATCCAAAGGAAATCCAAAGGATAATAAACACATACTTTGCAAATTTGTACTGCTAAAAGATGGAAAATATAGAAGTAATGGATAAATTCCTAGACACATATGAACTTGCAAAGCTGAACGAAGAAGATATAATAATGTTAAGCAACCCAATATCAATCTGGGAAATTGAAAATGTAATAAAAAAAAAAAACTACCAGCAAAGAAAAGCCTGGTTCCTGATGGCTTCACTGCTGAATTCTACAAAAAGTTTTTTTTTTTTTTTTTTGAGACAGGGTCTCGCTTTGTAGTTCAGGCTGGCTCTGAGCTCACTATGTAGCCTAGGCAAGCCTCAAACTCAGCAACACTCCTGTCTCTGCCTCCTGAGTGCTGGGATTACAGGTGTGAGCCACCATGCCCAGCTCTACAAAACTTTTAAAGAAGAGTTAATACCAGTACTCCTCAACCTTTTTAATGAAATAAAAAAGGAAGCAGTAGTCCCCAAATCATTCCTTGAAGCAACCATCACCTTGATTACAAAGGCGGAGAAAATCGCACCAAAAAAGAAAACTACAGGCCAATCTCTGTAATGAACATTGATGTAAAAATCCTAAATAAAATACTGGCAAACAGAATAGAGAGTTATCAAGAAAATCATACACCCTGATCAAGTCGGATTTATCCCAGGGATTCAGGGCTGGTTTTAACATACATAAATCAATCAATGTAATACACTATATTAACAGACTAAAGGACAAAAACCATATGATCATCTCAATAGATGCAGAAAAAGCATTTGACAAAATCCAACACCTATTTATGATCAAAAGCCTACAGAGAATCAGAATTGATGGACTTTTTCTCAATTTGATACAAGCTATGAGAAACCAACAGCCAGCATCATACTTTATGGGCAAAAACTGGAACCTTTTACTCGAAGATCAAGAATGAGACAAGGATGCCTACTGTCACCACTGTTATTCAATATAGTACTGGAAACATTAGCCATAGCAATCAGGCAAGACAAAGACATAAAAGGAATAAAGATAGAAAAGGAAGAAGTTGAACTGTCATTGTTTGCAGATGATATGATACTCTATCTAGAGGAACTTAAAAACTCAACCAAAGACTACTAGACTTAATTAACAAATTTATTAGGGTTGCTGGATACAGGTCAACACCCAAAACTCAACAGCATTTGTCTACACAAACAACAGATTCACTGAATGAAAAATTGAGGAGTCAATCCCTTTCACAATAACACCCAGAAAAATGAAATATCTAGGAATGAATCTAACAAAGGAGGTGAAAAACCTCTACTCTGAAAACTATAGGACTCTGAAAAGTGAGGTAGAGAAGGATATCAGAATGTGGAAAGACATCCTTTGTTCCTGGGTAGGGAGAGCCAACATCATCAAAATGGCTATACTTCCATAACTACTATACAGATTCAATGCACTTCCAATTGAAATCCTAACACTGTACTTCACGGAGCTAGAAAAAAAAATAATACAAAAATTTGTCTGGAACCACAAGAGACCTAGAATAGCAAAAAAACAATTCTAAGAAAACATGACATGGCAGGAAGTATTACAATTCCCAACTTAAAACTCTATTATAAAGCCACTGTGATAAAAATTGCATGGTACTGGAAAAGTAACAGAGCCAAGGAACAGTGGAATAGATTAGAAGATCCAGAAACAACCACGGAAACACTAAGCTACCTTATCTTTGACAAAGGAAGCAAACATCCCCAATAGAGGAAAGACAGCCTCTTTAACAAATGGTGCTGGGAAAACTGGGCTTTCACCTGCCTAAAAGTAAAGCAAGATCTATCTCTTTCACCATGCACAAATCTAAATTCACAAGGGATTTGTGACTTAAACATTAAAACAGAAACAATAAACTTGGTAGAAATCAGGTTAGGTAAAACTCTTGGAAACACTGGGTTAGGGAGAGACTTCCTGAATAAAACCTCTATAGCACAAGAACTAGCAGAAAGAATCAACAAATGGGATTGCATCCGACTAAAAAGCTTCCACACAACAAAAGACCTCACTTGCAGCGCTAAAAGACAAGAAACAAGGGGAAAATTCTTTACTAGCTCTTTGTCAGACAGAGTGCTATTGTCTACAATATACAAGGAATTTAAACAAATCAGTCTCCCCAAGTTTAAAGACCCAATTTAAAAATGGGCATCTGAAATGAGCAGACACTTCTCAGAAGTAAAAGTCAAAGCAGCCAAGATGCATATGAAGAAATTGTCAACATCACTGGTCATTCGAGAGATGCAGATTAAAACAACACTGAGATTTCATCTCACTCCACAAAGAATGACCGCTGTTACAAAATCAGCCAACATAAATGCTGGCGAGGCTGTGGGGAGAAAGGAACCCTTCTCCACTGCTGGTGGGATTGTAGACTTGTGCAACCATTGTGGAGATCCGTGTGGATATTCCTAAGAAAACTAGGACTAGAGGTCCCATTCAACCCTGCTATCCCCCTGCTAGTAATATACCCAAAGGAATTTTAAAAACCACATTGGAAAGACCAATGTACACCTCTGTTCATAGCAGCTCTGTTCGTGATAGCTCAATCTTGGAAACAACCCAAATGCCCATCAATTGGAGACTGGATAAAGAAGATTTTTTTAAATGGAGTATTACTCTGCCATAAAGAATGACAAGATTGATTCCTTTATGTGCAAATGGAGACACCTGGAGGACACACTAATAAGTGAAATAAATAGAACACTGATATGCAAATACCGGGTCTTTTTTTAAATATAAGTATCAGTAGAGGTAAAAGAGCTCTAGAATATATGAGTTTCTGAAATGTTCGAAAGGAATTTGGTGTGGGAATGTAATGAGAGAAAGGAATAAATATGATTTGGAAAATCATATAGGGGGTGAGGAGGGGGTGGGTTGGCAGGGATGTGGGTAATAATGAGAATTGACCTGTGTCACATATTGGTAAAAATTCCCCAATGTTTTGTTTGATTGTGAGCTGGGTATATAATGTACCAAAAAAATTTACTCAATGATGCAAAAAAAAAAAAAAAAAAAAAAAAAAAAAAAAAAAAAAAAAAAAAAAAAAAAAAAAAAAAAAAAAAAAAAAAAAAAAAAAAAAAAAAAAAAAAAAAAAAAAAAAAAAAAAAAAAGGAAAAATAAAAGCCAAACAGAAAGATCAGCACCACAGGGAAATTCAGGGAAATAGAGCAAACTGAAACTCAAACACCAGGACTCTTTGAGATTAACTAAATCAGATCTAGTAAAATGGAAATCAGAACTCAGCTCTGAGATCTAAACAGGGATACTGTTCATAGCATGGGACTTCATTACAAAAGATATTAGTAAGATGACAAAATCTAAGATATCAAAAGCAATGAAATCTTTAAATGCTTCAAGCCGAGCTTCAGTTGATAATGAAGGAGAACCAAAGTTTGTGAAGTAGGTTGAAGAAACCAGAGAACTGAATTTCAGACCTAGAGTACAGGACCATGAGAAATCAATCCAACAGCTTCTAGATGATTAAAAGAAGAATAACATAAGAATGATTGGAGTCACTGAGAAAACTGGAGGCCTTGCAAAATCCATAAAAAAATATTTTCAGAGATAATGGCAGAAAACTTCACAGAAGAACTGTACATACAGAAAATGAGGCCTACAGGACTTCAAAAGGCTGTGACATAAATTATCTATAGCTAGACCTATAATTACCAAGGTTCCAGATACACAACAGAAGAATGAAATACTGAAAGGAGTTAGAGAAAGGAAGAAAATCATCTACAAAGGGAAGCCCATTAGGTTCACAGCAGACTTTTCAACACAAACACTCAACACAAGGAGAACCTAGAGGGAAGTGTTTCAAGCATTCCAGAATAACAACTTCCAACCTAAACTGATGTATCCTGCAAAACTATCTTTCAGAATAGATGCGGAAATAAGGTACTTCCATGATTAAAAAAAAAAAATCTGAAAATTTTCACAAATACAAAACCTACACTCCAAAAGAAAAGAACATCTTGGAAAAAAACAAAACAAAACAAAACAAAACAGAAAACAGAAAATTCTATACCCAGAAGACCCAACAGAGTGAAGTCACTGGGGCAAATAGGAAACTGAATGGAAAAGGGGAAAAGTAAGGAAGAAAAGAGCCAAGAACAAGGAAACATGGCAACTCTAAATCTGTTCATATTAGTTATAACCATTATGTCAATGGACTCAATTAAAAGACACAGACAAACAGATCGGATCAAGAAGCAAAATGCTATAATCTGCTGCATACTGGAAACACACCTAATTCAGAAGGAAACCCATAGACTGAAAATAAAGGGTTGGAAAATAATCCTCCACACCCCAGAAAACTGCAAAAATGCAGGAGTGGCTATCTTGTTTGCAAATAAAATAGACTTCAAACCCTAAATGATTAAGAGAGACCAAGAAGGTCACTATATTATCATACAGGGAACAATGCAGAAATAACAATCATAAATATTATGCACCAAACTCTAATGCACTCAACTACATAAAACAAACATTAATGGACATGAAAAATGAGATAACCACTAATAAATAGTAGTAGGGGATTTCAATACTCCACTCTCACAAAATGACAGATTGACTGTACAAAGAATCAATAAGGAAATGCTTCAGCTAAACCAAACTTTTGAAAAAGTGGACTTAATAGATGCCTACAGAATATTTCACCTTACAAAGCCAGGGTATACCTTCTTCTCAGGTGCTCATGGATCATTCTCCAAAATAGATCACATTCTAGTTCATAGAACAAGCTTAAGTAACTGCAAAGGAATTGAAGTTATCCCCTGCATACTATCAGACCATAGTGCCCTGAAACTGGAGCTGATTAGCAAAAGAAATTCCAAGATCCTCATAAACACATGGAAACTGAACAGCACACAGTTGACCAACCAATGGGCCACAAAAGAATTTAAAGATGAAATTAAACAGTTTCTAAAATTAAATGATAATCTCAGTACGACATACAGGAATTTATGGGACACAATGAAAACAGTTCTATAAAGGAAATTCATAGCAGTGAATGCCTGCACCTAGAAAATAGAACAAACTGAAATAAGCAATCTAATGATGAACCTCAAAGTATTAGAAAAAGAGGATCAAGACAAACTTAAAGCAGATACTAGGGAGGAAATTATATGGATCAGAGAAGAAAGTAATTAAATGGAGACAGAACAATACAAAGAATCAAGGGATCAAACAGTTGGTTCTTTGAAAGGATAAATAAAATTGACAGACCTTTAGTCAACCTTATCAAACAAAGAAAGGAAAAGGCTCAAATCCATGCTATTAGGAATGAAAATGGGGAAATCACCACAGATCCATGGGAAGTTCAAAGGATAACAAACATTTATTTTGAAAATTTGTTCTCAAAAAAGAGAAAATCAAGAAGAAATGGATAGATTCCTAGACACATATGAACTTCCAAAGCTGAATGGAGATGATATAAAAATTTTAAACAACCTGAGTGCTGGGCATGTTGGCTCACGCCTGTAATCCCAGCACTCGGGAGGCAGAGACAGGAGGATTGCTGAGTTCGAGGCTTGTCTGGGCTACATAGTGAGCTCAGGGCCAGCCTGAACTACAAAGCGAGACCCTGTCTCAAAAAAAAAATAAAGAAATATAAATAAATAAATAAACAACCTGGCATCAAGCTGTGACATTGAAAATGTAATAAAAGACCTGACAACAGAGAAAAGCCCTGGTCCTGATGGCTTCACTGTTGAAGTCTACAAATCTTTTGCAGAAGAATTAATGATATTACTTCTCAAACTCTTTAATGAAATAGAAAGAGAACCAGTACTCCCCAAATCATTCCTCAAAGCAACCATTGCCTTGATTCCAAAGGCAGAGAAAGACCCAACCAAAGAAAAAAAAAAAACTACAGGTCAATCTCTTTAATGAAAATTGATGCAAAAATCTTTAATAAAATATTGGCAAACCGAATACAAAGAGTTGTCAAGAAAATCATAAACCCTGATCAAGTTGGATTTATCCCTGGGATGCAAGGCTGTTTCAACATATGTAAATCAATAAATGTAACTCACTATATTAACAGAAGGATATGGTCATCTTAATAGAAGCAGAAAAAGCATCTGGCAGAATTCAACAACCATTCATGATCAAAACACTACAGAGAATCAAAATATATGACTTTATCTCAATCTAATACAAGCTATTTATGAGAAACCAACAGCCAGCATCATCCTAAATGGGGAACAACTGAAACCTTTTACACTAAGATCAGGAACGAGACAAGGCTGCCCACTCTCAACATTCTTGTTCAATATAGTGCTGGAAACATTAACCACAGCAATTAGACAAGACAAAGAAATAAAATGAATAAAGATGGGAAAGGAAGAAGTTAAACTGCCATCATTTGCTGATGATATGATTCTCCATATAGAGGATCTTAAAGACTCAACCAAAAGACTGCTAGACTTATTTGCCAAATTAGGTAGCTCAATACAAGGTCAAAGCTCAAAAATCAACAGCCTTTGTATTAATAAACAACAGACTCACTGAAAGAGAAATTGGGGAGTCAATCCCTTTCACAATAGCACACAGAAAAATGAAGTATCTAGGAATCAATCTAGCAAAGGAGGTGAAAGACCTCTACTCTGAAAACTATAGGACTCTGAAAAGTGAGATGGAACAGATCAGAAAGTGGAAATATATTCCTTGTTCCTGGGTAGGGAGAACCAACATCGTCAAAATGGTAATCACATACAATGCTGGGTGTGTTGACTCTTGCTCACCAGCAATCAATACCACATACCACAATGCAAGGGGTGATGACTTATGCCTGTAATCCCAGCACTCAGGAGACAGAGGCAGGAGGATTGCTGAGTTCAAGGATTTTCTGGGCTACGCAGTGATTCAGGGTCAGCCTGAATTACAAAGTGAGACCCGGTCTCAAACAAACAAAGAACCAGAAAAATGGAAAGAAAAGATAAGAGAAAGTAAAAGTGAAGAATATGCACATAAAAGCTTTTTAAGTAAAGGTATAACTTAAGTAAAACACCTAAATGTTTGAAAGAAGCAATGCAGTTTAACTTAGTGGTAGTGTATCCTTGTTTCACAAGAAAATTTGTGTTTAATAATTGATTGTCTCATGTTCAAAAATGTAACTGAATTTCATTTTATTCTTTGGAAATCAATTGTGTTGATACCTTTTAGAAAGCATCAAAATTAAAAATACAAAACACAGATGGGTAAGTATCATATTTGGAATGAGAAACTGAAGATATCAGTGAGTTTTAGAATGTATGATGGATATTGTAAAATAGAAAATATCCAAAGGGAAATGTGGTGGAGGAGTGAGTAATAAGGGATAAAGAAAAAATTTGATGGCAATAAAAAAAATGGGAAACAAAGCTTGCATATTTAGGGGGGGGGTTGTGGAGTGGGTAGGGGAACAGAAAAAAATGGAATTAAATCATGTCACAAATGGGTACAAATTTTCAACATTGAGTGTGATAATGATGTATATATACACTGTACTAATAAAGATAAAATTAATTTTTAAAAATCCAAAAAAAATTGTGAAATAAATACATCTGTCTTGTGTAGTCAACAGTTTGTATGTTTCTTTCATAATTTTGATTTTTATTATTAAATTTTTGCAGTACATAAAGATCTCATCCATCATGGGGAGCTGGTCATGTATATAAGTCACCTGAATCTTTTCTTAGCCCATTGATCTCCCCCATTTCTCTCCTCCCTAAATTTGTTAGTCTCCTTCCCTTCTGCAAAAGATCTATCTCCCTACTTCTTGTTATTCATCTTTTATTCTGCTCTTTAATTTATTAATATTTTTGCTTTCTCCTTTAAGAGAATACATATGATATTTAAGCTGTGGCAAGCTTAAATCAAATGACTATCAACCAATGAGTGAATAGAAAGATGTGGGTTTTTTATACAGTGGAGTACTACTCAGCCATAAAGAAAGATAAATTTCAGACAGTAATAGCTAAATGGATGCAACTCGAGTCTAAATTCTTAAGTGAAATGAATCAGATAAGCATGTGTAAATATTGTGTTGTTTCCCTAGTATGAGAAACTGAAAAGTTAAATAGGAACAAAAACATATAATAGATAATATTAAACAAGAAGAATTCTTCAAAAAGTAAATTGATTATTTCAGATGCCCATTTTTGAATTGGGTCTTTAAACTTGGGGATGCTGATCCATTTAAGTTATTTATATATTGTAGATAATAGTCCTTTGTCTGATAAACTGCTAGTAAAGACTTTTTCCCATGTTGTTGGTTGCCTTTAGGAGTGCCAGTGACTTCTTTTGCTATGCAGAAGCTTTTCAGTAGGACGAGATCCCATTTGTTGATTCTTTCTGCTAGTTCTTGTGCTATAGAGGTTTTGTTCATGAAGTCTCTGCCTAAGCCAATGTCTCCAAGAGTTTTACCTAACCTGTTTTCCAGCAGGGTTATTGTTTCTGTTTTAATGTTTAAGTCTCGAATCCACTCTGAATTTAATTTTGTACATGGTGAAAGAGATAGGACTAGCTTTAGTTTTTGGCAAGTTAAAGCCTAGTTTTCCCAGTGCTATTTGTTAAAGAGGCTGTCTTTCCTCCATTGGGGATGTTTGGCTCCTTTGTCAAAGATAAGGTGGCTTAGTGTATCCGGGGTTGTTTCTGGATCTTCTAATCTATTCCACTGTTCCTTGGGTCTGTTACTTTGCCAGTATCATACAGTTTTCATCACAGTGACAATGGGTACCCTTGTCTCCTTCCTGATCTTATTGTAAAAGGCACTTCTCAGAGGCAGAAGTCAAAGCAGTTAAGAAACATATGAAGAAATGTTTGACATCACTGGTCATTCAAGAGATGCAAATAGAAACACTGAAATTTCATCTCACTCCACAAAGAATAGCCACAATTACAGAATTAACCAACAATAAGTGCTGGTGAGGCTGTGGGGAGAAATGAACCCTTCTCCACTGTTGGTGGGATTGCAGACTTGTGCAACCATAGTGGAGATCTGTGTGGAGATTTCTCAGAAAACTAGGATTAGTGGTCCCATTTGACCCTGCTATCCTCCTGGTTAGGAATATACCCAAAAGAATTTTAAAAATCACATTGGAAAGACAGATGTGCACTCTTATTCATAGTAGCTCAGTTTGTGATTGCTCAATCTTGGAAATAACTCGAGTGCCCATCAATTGGAGAGTGGATAATGATGTGTTTTTTAAAAATAAAATGGAGTATTATTCTGCCATAAAGAATGACAAGATTGATTCATTTATGTGCAAAAGGATACACTTGGAGGACACACTAATAAGTGAAATAAGTAGGTCACTGATAGGTAAATACCAGATCTTCTCTTTGATATGAGCACCTGTAGATGTAATTGAGCTCTAAAAGTATGACAGTTTTTATAGAATGGAAATCTCCAAAGGAAAATTGGTGTGGGAATGTAATGAGGGAAAGGAATAATATGATTCTGAAAGAAAATAAAACAGCATGTATATAGGGGGTGGGGAGGTGTGGGTGGGTAGGGATATGGGTAAAAATGAGAATTAACTTGTGTCATATACTGGCACAAATTTCCCAGTGTTATGTGTGATTGTGAGATGCATATAAATTGTACCAATAAAGAATTTGATTAAAAAAAAGGAAATTGAGGGCCAGAGATTTAGCTCAGTGATTCCGGCACCTGCCTCACAAGTGCAAGGTCCTGAGTTCCATACCCGGTAACCACATGCAATGCTGGGCATGGTGACTCATGACCACCATCAATCAATACCACATACCGCAGTGCGGGGCATGGTGGCTCTTGCCTGTAATCCCAGCACTTGGGAGGCAGAGACAGAAGCATTGCTCAGTTCGAGGCTTGCCTGGGCTACATAGTGAGATCAGGGTCAGCCTGAACTACAAAGCGAGATCCTGTCTCAAAAAACAATGACAACAACAACAACAACAACAAAACAGGGAAACTGAAAAGGACAAAAAAAAAACCATACAAAGAAAACAAAGCTTTTGTAAATAAGGGGAAAAGAAAGGTGAAAAGAGGGAAGGAAAATAGAAAAAGAAGAATCAAGCTATATATGTACAGGTAAAAACCGTTTTGATGAATGTGATCATAATGTATATGTAAATTTTCCCAATAAAAAAAATTTTAAAAAGCTTGCACTCTATGTTTGTATAAAAAGCACACTTTTTTTTTTTTGAGACAGGGTCCTGCTTTGTTCATAAGACTGGCCCTGAGCTCAGTATGCAGCCCAGGCAAGCCTGGAACTCAGCAATCCTACAGCCTCTGCCTCCCAAATGCTGGGATTACAGGAGTGACCCACCATGCTTGGCATTGTGGTATATAGTACTGCTTGCTGGTGAGTTTGAGTCACTATACCTGGTAGTTTTATATGTTGTTACCTAGGATTGAATAAGGGACCTTGTGCTTGCTAGGCAGGCACCAGAACAACTGAGTGAACTTTCTGGCCCAGCACACTGTTTTTCTTTTTTTTTTCTTTTTTAAATTGAATTCTTTATTGATGCATTTTATACACAGCTCACAATCACACTCAACACTGGTGAATTTGTACCAGTATATGACAGGAGTTAATTCTCATTTTTACCCATATCCCTACTCACCCTACAACCCCCACTCCCTACATACATATGTTTTCTTTTTCTTTTTAAATCACATTTATTCTTTCCCCTTCATTACTTTCCCCTACCAGTTTCTCTGTGAATATTTCCTATTTCACAAAATCTATCCTATATTCTAGAATTCATTTACATCTACAGGTTCTCACATCAGAAAAACATATGGTATTTACATATCTGCACTCTTTTTATTTCACTCACTAGTGTGTCCTCAAGGTATGTAAATTTGCACATAAATGACTCAAACTTGTCATTCTTTATGGCAGAGTAATACTCCATTTTATAAAGAAACCACATCTTTATTCAGTCTCCACTTGATAGGCACCTGGGTTGTTTCCAAAAATGGGCTATCACAAACTGAGCTCTTATGAACATCGGTGCACATATGTCTTTTTAATATGATTCTTTTATTTCCTTCTTGTATATTCCTAGCAGCAGAATAGCAGAGTCAAATGGGACCTCCAGTCCTAGTTTTCTGGAATCTCCACACTGATCTTCACACTGGTTGCACAAGTCTACATTCTTACCAACAGTGGAGAAGGATTCCTTTCTCCCTGAAGCTTCACCAGCATTTATTGCTGGTTGATTTTGCAATAGCAGTCATTCTTTGTGGAGTGAGATGAAATCTCAGTGTTGTTTTCATATGCATCTCTCAAATGAACAGTGATGTTGAACATTTCTTTATATGCTTCTTGGCTGTTTTGTCTTCTTCCTCTGAGAAGTTTATCTGTTTATTTCAGACTCCTATTTTTGAACTGGGTTTTTACATTTGGGGGAACTGATTTTTTTTAAAGTTCTTTTATATTCTAGATAGTAGCCCTTTGTCTAAGAAGCAACTAGTAAAGTTTTTTCCCCATGTTATTAGCTGTCTCTTAGCTGTAGCAGTGGTTTATTTTTCTGTGCAGAACCTTTTTAATAGGATGAGGTCCCATTTGTTGTTTCTGCTTGTTCTCATGCTATAGAGGTTGTGTTCATAAAGTTTCTCCCTAAGCCAATGTCTTCAAGAGTTTTACCTAACCTGTTTTGCAGCAGGTTTATTTTTTCCTGTTTTAACATTTAAGTCTTGAATCCATTGTGATTTTAGTTTATTATACAGTAAAAGAGATAGTTCTAGCTTTAATTTTTGGGAAGTTAAAACCCAGTTCTTCTGGTACCATTTGTTAAAGAGGCTGTCTTTCCTCCATTGAGGATATTTGGCTCCTTTGTCAAAGATAAGGTGGCTTAGTATATCTGGAGTTGTTTCTGGATCTTCTTATCCATTCCACTGGTCCTCAGGTCTGTTACTTTGCAGGTACCATGCAGTATTATCATAGTAGCACACTCATTTTTATAATCAAACTAACAGAAAGGTACTTTCCTAAGGCAGAAACTAGACATACAAATTACTTCGTCTTCATTATTGAAAGCATTATTTTTGAGAGTATAAAAGAATTGGTGAAGTACTCCCCAATTATCTTTTAATTTTAGTCTTTGAATTGGGTTCAAAGTAGGACACATGTAGAAAGATAAGGCATAAGAGAAGATGCAAGGAAAAACTAAACTGGCCAGTAGAGCTGAACAGAGACTGCCATGAACTTTTAAAGGGAAAAGGAATATATGAAACTAAAATATTGCTTGAAATGGCTTTATTCCGTTATTTTTTTATTTTATTTTATTTTTTTTTTGAGACAGGGTCTCGCTTTGTAGTTCAGGCTGGCTCTGAGCTCACTATGTAGTCCAGGCAAGCCTCGAACTCAGCAATCCTCCTGTCTCTGCCTCCCGAGTGCTGGGATTACAGGCGTGAGCCACCATGCCCAGTGGCTTTATTCCTTTAAATAAAAATAAAAATTAATCTGTGAAATGTCAATGTGCATGTCAATTTTCACTAACAAATCTCTCCTGTCTTGTAATTGTTAGAGTAAAATATTACATCTACATTATAGATTATAATGGGCTTACTGCCTGACAAACCTAAACTTTAAAAACAAGGAAAATGCAGTTCACAGGCCACATAACTTGCTAATGTGCTAATAAATACTGTTCAATTTACAAGTGATTTATTCTATAAGGGAGGACATGAGAACTCTTTCCTGGTTAACTTACTAAGAGTTCCCCTTGTTGAACAATAAAATGACTCATTGGGTATCTTCACTTCCTGTGAAGGAAAGATATAATAAGCAAATGCATTTTATGCTATTCTAATTTTAATATAAACTGTATTGTTAACAAAAGATATAGATTTACCTTAAATAGTACATCATTGAATTATTCCTGATTACCTATTCTAGATGCATAAATTTTATACATAAAATGATATGTTTCACAAAATTTTAGTTCATTCTGCTTTTAAATATTTAAGTGTTGAAAGTTTCTGAGGGTGATTTGTAGAAGGAAGAGAGTGAACTAGGGAATATACTGTTTAATTTCCTAAATACATGTCTGATATATCATTACAAATATTTCTAAGAAAGATAGCAGGACTTCATCCTTAACTTCTAACTAAAATGAACCAATAAATGCTTTACTCAGAAATATAAATAAAGAATAAATATTTGCGTAAAGAACCTGATACATTGGTTTTTCATATTTGATGGAAGAGTTTCCAAGTTCTCGGGTAGTAGTAATTTTGTCATTGTAGCTATAGTAAGTCTGATATACCTCATTTGGACTTTAATTTTTGTAATAAAAAAGCCAATCACTCTTTTTTGACATTTAATTTACCAATCCAAGGCAATAAATGAATAAATTTTCAAATGAAATGAGCTGAACTTAGTGAAATTTCATTGACCTCTGTCAATGCTGCCAAAAAGGAAACAGAAGTAAAATGTATCACCAGATGTCATTTAACTTTCAGGGTCAAAGATCACTTTGAGATTACTTTGCTGGAGACATCTTCCAACCTAAAGCACTTTTTTACTAAACATAAATTTCCAGGAGAAAGAAAATTAATATTCATTATATGAATGCCTCCCTTCACCTTCTGCTTTCATAAAAAAAAATTAGCCACTTCTTTTTTTAAGAAAAGAAACCTGAGTGTAATAGAAATTTAATTACTCTCAAAAGGCCAAATTGTACATAAAGTTTTCTGTGCTTTTGGTTTGAATAAAAGCTTGGAATTGTAAAGTTTACTTTAAATGACCACCTGGGTGGCATTTTTTTTTTTTTTTAGTTTATTCCAAATTGCTTCTTGACATGATTCAATATGAGTTAGAAATTTTGAGTTGGAAATATATCACATCAGTATCTTCATCCTTAAGGCAATGAAATCATTTTGTTGTCTGGTTTTTGTAATTAAAGAAAAAAAAAAAAGAAAGAGGATCAAATTGAACAATAAGAGTTACCTTCAATGTCTTCAGATTTATACCTGCAGTGAAACTGAGATTTCACATGGCTGCGCACGCGCGCGCACACACACACACACACACACACACACACACACACACACACACAGTTGAAATATGTTTGTTTACCAATCTCTTTATATTCCATCTAACCTAAAATAGCTAGTAATTTTTGTAAGAATTATGATAAAAAATTTTATTAACTAAGCCATTGTTCTTTTACTTGTACAAGAACTTAAACCAATAAGTTCAGTCTGAAAATATTTTCAAATGGACTTTATTTTACTTTTAAAAAATGTATTAATAGAAGCATCCCTCTAGAAGTAACTTAATAAGTGTTTTTCTGGGAAACGAGAAATATTGTATGTTCAACATGAAAAAGTTTCATATTTGCTTCTATTTCTTCACCAAATTTCTAAATGTGGGCAACCGAAGTCTTGTTTCTGATAAACTGAATCTTTCTTGAAGTTTAAGGACTAAGAGCAGAGAGTGTACTTAGAAACTCATGCCAGACTAAGAAAAACAATTCCTGAAACCATGGAGTCCTTTCTGTTATAAAATGGAAGCACAACACGTGTTCTCAACCTATTAGATTATTACCTATCAGACCATTACATTTTTTCAATTTAAATTTTCCTTGAAAAGGTAGCATTTGTACCATTACAAAGTTGTCTATGTGCTTGTTAGTTATCTATTGCTCTGTAGCTAATTATCCCTGAGATTAGCTTCTTTTTTTTTTTTTTTTTTTTTTTGAGACAGGGTCTCACTTTGTAATTCAGGCTGGCCCTGAGCTCAGTATGCAGCCCAGGCAAACCTAGAACTCAGCATACCTCCTGTTTTTGCCTCCGGAGTGCTGAGATTACAGGTGTGAGCCACCATGCCTGGCATTGTGGGGTATGGTACTGATTGCTGGTGGGCACGAGTCACCATGCCCAGTATCATATCATTGTACGTGGCTATTGGGATCAAACCAGGGAATTTGTGCTTCCTAGATAGGCGCCGGAACCACTGAGCTAAATCTCCAGCCCTGAAATTAGCATCTTAAAATCATAAACATTATTATTTTACATTTTCTGTTGTTCAGGAACTTGGGAGTCATTTGGCAGGTGGTTCAGGGCCTCATGAGGCAAGATATAACCCAGGGCTGCTGGCTTTTGCAAGTGGCTGAATATGGAGGGTTTGCTTGCAAGGTCACCGAGTTTCACTGTTATTAGCAGGAAGTCTTCATTCCTGGAGGGATGCGGAAAGCAGCCTTAGTTTCCCATCACATGAACATCCCATTGGCCCCACCTGCCATAGCAATAAGAAACAGTTCCAGTACCTCACAGTTGCATACTTTGCTTGTTAGAAGTGGGTCACTAATTCCAGAGACACTCTAGAGAAGGTAGAATTCAGTTCCACTTTTTAATTTGAGGACTCACATTGACTTTATAGACATATTTAAAACTATCATAGGCTTTGGCATTTTCTGAAGAACCAAAACCTCTGAGGGTGATACAATAAGCTTCATATGAATACCACAGTAGACTGGGCTCTAATTAGTGAAATATATCATTTATTTATTCTGACATGTGTTAAAGACAAACTAACTTACAAGGTTTTCTAAAAATATTTTTATAAGAAATATCTAGGAAAATTTTAGAGTGGATACATTATTTGATTCAGACTTTACTATATTTTTCTTTCTTTTTCCCCCTTTTGTTCCATATCTCTACCTAACCACACCACCTCAAACCTGAATCCTGAGGATTGAACCTAGGGCCTTCCTACTGAACTGCATCCTCAGCGTGTTTGTTTTGTTTCATTTCATTTTGTTTTAATTTTATGATAAGGTCTTGCTAAGTCAAAGTAACTAAATTGCTCAGGCTGGGTTCACATTTGCAATCCTGTAGCCTCTGGCCAAGTGTACTGGGATTAAAACTGCAAACTACTATAGGCCCTATATTTTTCTAACTGAACACAGAGCTATCAAAGTTTTCTCTGTTATACCCAAAGGCATCAGATCAGGCATACCATTATCATGGGAACGGAAGTTTTCATAAAAGAGTGTCTAGAATCATAAAGAAGTCAAATCAAAGATATGGAAGTATTTTGGCCTGGATTTGGGCCTCTAAACTTTAGAACCATGTAAGTAGCTAAAAAAATACCTGACTGGGGATTTAGCTCAACTGGTACCATGCCTACCTCGGAAGCACAATGGCACAAGTTCAATCCCTGTGTACCACAATAGATAGATAGATAAATTATATATATATATATATATATATAGAGAGAGAGAGAGAGAGAGAGAGAGAGAGAGAGAGATGATAGATATAGATAGGTAGATGATAGATAGATAGCTAGAGATAGAGATAGATAGATAGATAGATAGATAGATAGATAGATAGATAGATAGATAGATAGATAGATAAAAATATCTGAGGGATGAAAGTTGAAAGGACTAGCTCAGCAAATATAAATCAGTAGGCTTCTAGCATTAATTGAAGAATTTAAGAGAATAGACATCAAGAATAGCTATGAGGGGCCAGAGATTTAGCTCAGTGTTTCTGGGGCCTGCCTTGCAAGTGCAAGGTCCTGAGTTTGATCCCTGGTAACCACATACAACAATGCTGGACGTGGTGACTCATGCCCACCAGCAATGAATACCATATACCACATTGTCAGGCGTGGTGGCTCAACGCCTGTAATCCCAGCACTCGGGAGGCAGAGGCAGGAGGATTGCTGAGTTCCAGTCTTGCCTGGGCTACATAGTGAGCTCAGGGACAGCCTGAACTACAAAGCGAGATCCTGCCTCAATAAAATAAAATAAAAATAAAATAAAATTAATAAAATAAAATAAAATAAAATAAAATAAAATAAAATAAAATAAAATAAAAAAGTACAGCTATGAAACCCAGAAAGTGTTCTGGATTCACCCATTTTCTATTGCTCTGTAGATCCCTGCTCTAAATTTTATGCTTCAATTCTGTTATGTCTAGTACTTCCTTTGTTCTTTTACTAAAATTTTTACTGTGTGTTTTATGCCATTGTGAGCTTTATTATCTATATGTGTCTTTTAACTTCAATTTGTAATGTGCTATTCTATGTTAAATAACACTTTATAACTTACATTGAATTTCTAATACTAATATTAAAGTATCATCCCACTGAAAATAGTGTAAATAACTGAGAAGATTTTTAAAAATAGAAATGGTTTCTGCTTCATTTGGATATATGGAAACACAATTCTTGTGGATTTCTCTTCCCAAGTGTGTTCAGGGTCAGAACTGGTTTATGTGCCTTGCTATATACAATTTGATATAAAGAAGCATTAAGAAGAAACCCTCTTTCTGGGTTAACATCTGTCATAGATATTTCATGCATGATTAAAGGACTTACATAAACTCCACTTTACTACTAATAGTTTTGTCGGTGTTTTCATTAACCAACTGACTCACTGAGATTCTGCTAACTCCCCTGGTCTTTGTCTGAGCTCCTTCCCAAGACTACTCTCCAAGAACTACAATCCCAGTACCCTTCAGCATAAAGTACTGCATGTACAAGAAACTGCAAGTAACCTATGTGAAGAAATCCAAACAGAATGGGAAGTGATGCAAAAATAGTAGAAATAGTAGCTAAATAGTGAACTGAAGCCATATCTAAAGTGCTAATTGATTACACAGCCTTTCTCCAGTTTTTGGCAGGTGGAAATGTACATGCAGCCAGGCTATTTTTTTTTTTCCAAAAGTAACTGGAACCCTACATTACAGGAAGTTGGCCATTTTTTTTCAGTGTGGCAACAGCTTTACTAAGCCATATACGATGAAGAAAATAACTCAGCGAATGTCCTGAGGCTGGGATTTTGGCAATCTATTTCATGGTTTATTACTGGATGCCTTTTTTTTCTGGCAGAGTGAGTGAAAATGAAAAGTCATTACAGTATTCTACATGGTATTCATAACTAGAACCTTTTTCTTTCTAACTAGAGTACTAATTGAGAAAACAGAACTGGTTTATAGACCAGAGAGAAACATAGGAAACTATTTTAGGTATTTATGTGTGAAATAAATTATTCATATTACAGTCAATGCTGTGAAATCTACTTATATTTTTATTTATATAAATTTCAATTTTTCTCCAGAAATAAAAGCCAGTGTCACCCTAAATGTGTTATACGTTTACTATGATGTAGTAATAATGTTTGGATCATCCTAAAACAAAACAAGTAACTGAACAAAAATGAAAGGAAATTTTCAGCAATCAAGAAGAAAATTGTTCAGAAAATACATTACCAAATACATTAATTCAACAAATATTACTTGAGTAAAATCAATACTATACACTGAGAACACAATGATGAACAAGAAAGGGCTTATCATTACCTTATGAAGTTTATGGAAATCTGAGTCCAACAACATAGAACAACATAGAAGAGCAAATGTATGAGGCACAATGGTACAGTGTTCTGGTATGCAGGATGTGGTTGATGGCTATACACTGCTTAGATTGGATTATATTGAAGGGTATGTTGACCTGCTGTAAGGACTGAGATTAGGAGACAGCTGCCCAACTTCAGCTGTCAGAAATTTCTCCCCCTGCTCCAGATAATGTCAGCTGCCTAACTCAAAGTCATATCCATCCAGATCCAGCCTGGATTCAGCAAGGAGACAAGGAGGAAGTACCAAGGTTTGGCTATGCTTGCCTAACTGAAAACTTTAAAAGAGAGTGTTAGGGATTGCTGCTAAATCAGCTGGGGTTCTTCACGTGAATATCATAGTTTGATCGGTCCTCGTCTTTTGCTTCCACTAGAAATCTCAACGTCTACTCCCAAGGCACTTAGCATGCAGCCAAGTGAATAGCAGAAATACTTAACACAGTAGGAGGGAGCAGCCACGGAATACTTACCAGAGAAATTACCTTAAACTAAGATCTACATATAGATAGAGGCTAAGGAAGTCATTTTGTAAGATAAAGAACAGAGCAAAGAGACAGTCCTTCCAGGCACATATCCAAAGTTTTCACAAAAGAGAAATATGGGAAGAAAAAAAGTATGTTCTGCACAGGGGAAAGAAGCAGGACTTCAGAGACTTTAGGAATGAGACTGCTAAGCACCTCCCAAGGTAATTTAAGGTCCAAATTTATCATAAGAAACATAGAACAACTTACAGAAAGGAGGGATTCTCTGAATTAAAGTTGAAACATTGAAAGGAGAATATTAGAGGCAAGGCCCAAATGTGCCAGTGGTGTTATCTGATGAAATAAAATGGTCAGTTCAAATGGAGAGAAGTAAAATACAAGCAGTACTTAGGTAATAGTATCAGTAGGAACTGTTGATTTGTGAGATGGAGATGTAAGCACAGAAAAAATAAAGGATGCTATTTTTTTTCTAGTTCAAGAATCTGTATTGATATTGCCAACACTCATTGAGATAGGAAACCTGAGAAGAGAAGAAAGACTGATAGGGGTGATTTCTGATTTGGTTATGCTGACACGGATATCAAAATCTACCACTCAGGAGGAATTCATTAGTGTTAACACCATACTATCAACACAGCATAAGAATATTAGCATTATTCAATAATATCAGCATATCTGTATATGCTGAACACAGAGGTGCTCATTAACAGCTGGATACTTTGGAGAACATTTAAGAAGGGACATTTGAGTAGGAGAAGAGAAAGGATTTGGGCATGAGAAGTAATATTATCATTAGAGATGACAGAAGAAAGGCAGCACTTAGGCGAAGGTCCAAGTAAGAAAAGGAACAACATCTACAGAATTTTGTGCACCATGTACACAGAGAGGGAAGGACAGAAGCCAAATTACACTCATGTAGAAATTTTTCAGGAACTGCAATGTGTGATAGGGCAGAAGAATGGGAGGGAAGAGTCAAGTTATTTGTCTATAAGGAAATTAGAACTCATTTTTTAGAGCTCTGTAATCTCCATAAAATAAAATAAAATAAAATAAAATAAAATAAAATAAAAGTAAGTCAGCTGCTGAGAGAGAACCTGACTAATAAGCAAAGAGGTCTGACAACAGAGAAGATTGTTTTGAAAATAGTTTTGGAGGTTAAGGGAAAGAGCTACTAAAGAGGATAGAAGAAACAGCATTGCCAGGTAATCAATAAGAAAATGTCTACACTGGTATTTGTTTTCTTCCAATTTAATAAATAGAAGTTTTTGCCTGTCACAGCAAGAAATTTCCGCTTTCTCATAGGAACATCTGTTCTTCACCTGTGACCTTGTGGTTGTTTTATAAATGAACATAAAACAAACTAGTGTAAACTTGCTTCACATATTTCAAAATAAAAAAATGAAATCCAAAGCCTAGATTATAATGGTGCTAAAGAGCAGAATTCACAGAATCATGTATGGGGAACTGTGACCATGCAAGTGGTCTAATCCTATAATCCTTCTGTTTCTATCCTCTAAAAAAGTCAACCATATTAGGTTCCACTTGAAGTGCATTAAGAAGTTGAACTGCAAAAGTCAAATGTACCTTATTTTTTTTTAAATTGAATTCTTTATTGGTACAATTTATATACATCTCACAATCACATATAACATTGGGGAATTTGTACCAGTATATGACACGTTAGTCCTCATTTTTACCCATATCCCTCCCCACCCACCCCTCTCCACCCCCTTTATGCATACTCTTTTATTTTCTTTCTGAATGATATTTATTCCTTCCCCTCACTACATTCCCACACCAAATTTCCTATGGAAATGTTCCACTCTATAAAAGCTGTCATACTTTCTAGAACTCATTTGCACCTACAGGTGTTCATGTCAAAGAGAAGATCTGGAATTTGCCTATCTGTGATTTATTTATTTCACTTGTTAGTATATCCTCCAGGTGTCTCCATTTGCACCTAAATGCATCAATCTTGTCATTCTTTATGGCAGAGTAATACTCCATTTTATATTAAAAAAACCCCACATCTTCTTTATCCACTCTCCAGTTGATGGGCATTTGGGTTGTTTCCAAGATTCAGCTATCATGAACTGAGCTGCTATGAACAAGGGTGTACATCTGTCTTTCCAATGTAATTTAAAAAAAAAATTGGGTATACTCCTAGCAGGGGGATAGCAGGGTCAAATCTTCTCAGAAAAGTACCTTATTAAAGGAGATTTCAAACATAAGATATCCCACAGCAAAGAATATTGCAAGACTTCTTTTATGAAACTGCTACCTTTATTTAGAAAGCATTGTTCTAGTAGATGGTATAATTTTAAAGTTACTAATCATAGCTTTCACCGACCTTGTGCTTTGTCCAAAGAGTTCTAAATAAATGGCTCACAGAATGTATTTCTATTTTAGAAATAACTATTACAAAAAACCCCTAGAATTTATAAGATAAACATGTAGGCAGAGCATTACATATACTCTGCAATGAAGGATTGTGTTTTTACAGATTTCTTTACAGAATTTTTGACAGGAAAATTTCTCTTTGCTTTGCTTTTTTTTTTTTTTTTGGTGGTACTAGAGCTCAAACTCAGGACCTTGCACTTGCTGGGTAGGCGCAGTACTACTAATCTACATCCCTGTTCCAAAAATTTCTTACAATAATAGCATTTCATAATATAATATAAAGTAAAAAAATATGAAGGAAATGTATATTTGTTTTGATCAATACTAGTCTTCAAATTATCAAATTTTATAGATATTTTTCTGTCATTGGCTATCTCTATAAAAAATGTATTGCCTACTCAAATTCCCTTCCCTCTCATCCCCTAGATTTTTTCAGGAATCAGGGCCCATACACTTCATAACTGCCTCACACTTCTCCAGAAATTCCCCTTCCCCTTTACAGTGAGTATTTCCCAGGTTCAGATACACTTCTAGAGGGCATATTAGCTTCCTATGGCCACTGCAGACCACTGCTTCACTCTTGGTGCCTTGAAACACCTCCTTTCTCATGCAGCCCCCCTCACTTTGAATTAAGCACTAAATCTATGACTTAAGATTCCTCAGTACTCACCTTTTCCTCCACCCCACCATGCCTCCCTGTTTATACTTCTGATATTTGCTCCTCAGAAACCCTCATCTGGGGCTAGGGATTTAGCTTAGTGGTTCCTGTGTCTGCCCAACAAATGCAAGGTTTCAAGTTTGATCCCCAGTACCACATACTACAAATCTGGGAGTGGTGGCTCATGTGTGTAATCCCAGCACTTGGGAGGAAGAAGCAGGAGGATTGCTGTGAGTTCAAGATTAGCCTGGAGTGAGTTCAGGGCCAGCCTGAGCTATAAAGCACAACCTTGTCCCAGAAAACAAGGAAGGAAGGAAGGAAGAAAAGGAAGGAAGGAAGGAAGGAAAGAAGGAAGGAAGGAAGGAAGGAAGGAAGGAAGGAAGGAAGGAAGGAAGGAAGGAAGGAAGGAAGGAAAGGAAGGAAGGAAGGAAGGAAGGAAGGAAGGAAGGAAGGAAGGAAGGAAGGAAGGAAGGAAGAAAGGAAGGAAGAAGGGATATTTATCTGCTCTCCTTTCACTCAAACCCTTTTCCACAGCCCAGGGTTTCCATTACTGTTCCTTCCAGGTATCTCCACAACTTTTTGATTAATAATAAACAATCAACTAATCATACAATAGTGATGCAATGTACATTTGTAATCATAGCTAATGCACCTTAACAGCTATTCTGTGGTTATCTAATACTATTACATTTATTTCCTAGATTAAAGAAGTACTTTATAGAGTGGTTATAACGTCCAAAGGTCGCATTGCACATGATTCAAATCATACTAATTCTCCAATCTATGCTTTCAAACATTAATGTTCCTGAGATCTGTTCCAGCTGCCTTTTCTGAAAGGAACTTCTCAGAGGCGCCTTTATTCCTCCATGTCCATCTCACCTTCCATGTTAGACATGAGAGTCTTCTACAGCACCACTTCCCATTGCTTCTCTGTGCTGCCTCACATACTGATGCAATCTACTGAGAATATCATTTGCATGTTTTCTTTCCTTTGCTAATTAGTAAAGCAAATTTCTCAAACATTTTTTTCTTGGAGTCTTCTATAATCTCCCAACAACTGAGGTACCAGTTTTCCTCTTCTGTGCTACCACCCTGTCCACACTTGCTTAAAGTAAAACAACTACAATGCCTTACTTGCTGTGCTCTGTGCTGCACATACCAAAGCTTTCCATACAGAAATTTACTTAATTTTCACAAAGAGCTGTTAGAACATCTCAGTTCACAAATGGAAGAAAATGCCTTCAGGTTATGTGATTCCATATTTTGTTCTAGACTCTGTGTTCTACTTTCTTGTTTCTTTTTAGTGCTTTGAGAACAGGGACAATGCCTTAAATGACTTTCACTCTCTAGGACCTGGGCAAAAGCAAGCTTGTGTCCTGCAAAGTTGATGAATAAATTATCCACATAACAAAATGATCCAGGACAGTGCAAAAAAAATATTATCTCCATCTCAGCCCACCTTCTTGTGAATTTCTTAGCAACATGAATTTTGTCACATTCACCCTGTGAAATAAAGAAGCAGGAAATTAAGTTAATCATCAGATACATCAACTTGTACAGGGGAGTTAAATGTGGATATGATTCAGTGATTCAGAGGTAGATAAATCATTAGCATCTGTTTTTTAATTGCATTCTTTATTGGTACAATTTGCATACATCTCACAATCACATATAATATTGGGGTATTGGTACCAATATATGACACAGTCAATTCTCATATTTAACCATATCTCCACCCACACCTCCCCACCCCCTATATACATGCTTTTTTATTTTCTTTCAGTATCACATTTATTTCTTCCTCTCATTACATTCCCACACCAAATTTTCTTTGGAAATTCCTGTTCTAAAAAGAGTGTCATATTTCTAGAGCTCATTTGCATCTACCAGTGCTCACATCAACAAGAAGATCTGGTATTTGCCTATCTATGCTCTATTGATTTCACTCCTTAGTGTGTCCTCCAGGTGCATCCATTTGCACATAAATTAATCAATCTTGTCATTCTTTATGGCAAAGTAATACTCTATTTTATGAAAAAAAAAACACATCTTCTTTATACAGTCTCCAATTGATTGGCATTTGGGTTGTTTCCAAGATTGAGCTACCATGAACTGAGCTGCTATGAACAAGGGTGTACATTTTCCTTTCCAATGTGATTTTCTAAATTCTTTTGGGTACATTCCTAGCAGGGATATGGCAGGGTCAAATGGGACCTGTAGTCCTAGTTTTCTGAGAAATCTCCACACATATCTTCACAATGGTTGCACAAGTCTGCAATCTCACCAAGAGTGGAGAAGTGTTCGTTTCTTCCCACAGCCTCAGCAGCATTTATTGTTGCTTGATTTTTGTGATAGTGGCCATTCTTTGTTGAGTGAGATGAAATTTCAGTGTTGTTTTCATTTGCATCTCTTTTTTTTTTTTTGAAACAGGGTCTCGCTTTGTACTTCAGGCTCTCTCTGAGCTCACTATGTAGTCCAGGAAAGCCTTGAACTCAGCAGTCCTCCTGACTCTGCCTCCCAAGTGCTGGGATTACAGGCATGAGCCACCATGCCTGGCCTTGTAGTATGTGGTATTGATTGTTGGTGGGTGTGAGTCTCCACGCCCAGCATTGTATGTGGTTACCAGGGATTGAACTCAGGGTCTTGCACTTGCTAGGCAGGCACTAGAACCACTGAGCTAATCCTCTGGCCCCCTCATTTGCATCTCTTGAATGACCAGTGATGTTGAACATTTCTTCATGTTTCTTAGCTGCTTTAACTTCTGCCTCTGAGAAGTGTC
This sequence comes from Thryonomys swinderianus, assembly GCA_004025085.1. Lineage (NCBI taxonomy): Eukaryota > Metazoa > Chordata > Mammalia > Rodentia > Thryonomyidae > Thryonomys > Thryonomys swinderianus. Next base: position 29,363 of record PVIC010010434.1, read on the forward strand.
TGTTCATTTCAGATGCCCATATTTGAATTGAGTCTTTAAACTTGGGAAGGCTGATCTGTTTAAGTTCTTTATATATTGTAGATAATAGCCCTTTGTCTGATAAACAGCTAGTAAAGATTTTTTCCCCATGTTGTTGGTGGTCTTTTGGCAGTGTCAGTGACTTCCTTTGCTGTGCAAAAGCTTTTCAGTAGGATGAGATTCCCATTTGTTGATTCTGATAGTTCTTGTGCTATAGAGGCTTTATTCATAAAGTCTCTGCCTAAGCCAATTTCTCCAAGAGTTTTACCTAATCTGTTTTCCAGAAGGCTTATTGTTTCTGTTTTAATGTTAAAATCTTGTATCCATTGTGAGTTTAGTTTTGTGCATGCCATTATTTGCTGATGATATGATGCTCTATCTAGAGGATCCTAAAAATTCAACCAAAAGACTACTAGACTTAGTTACCAGATTTGGTAGTGTTGCTGGATGCAGGGTTAATGCTCAAAAATCAACAGCCTTTGTCCACACAAACAACAGACTCACTGAAAGAGAAATTGCAGAATCAATCCCTTCACAGTAGCACCCAGAAAAATGAAATACCTAGGAATCAACGTAACAAAGGAAGTGAAAGACCTCTACTCTGAAAACCATAGGACTCTGAAAAACGAGATAGAAAAGGAAATCAGAAAGTGGAAAGATATCCCTTGTTCCTGGGTAAGGAGAACCAACATCCTCATAATGGCTATACTTCCACAACTACTATAAAGATTCAATGCTATCCCAATTGAAATTTCAATGGTATACTTCACAGAACTAGAGAAAATAATACAAAAATTTATCTGGAACCACAAGAAATCTAGAATAGCAAAAGCAATTCTAAGCAACCACTACATGTCAGGGCATGTTACAATCCCCAATTTAAAACTCTACTATAAAGCCATTGTGATAAAAACTGCATGGTACTGGCAAAGTAATTGACCCGAGGGCCAGTGGAATAGATTAGAAGATGCAGAAACAACCCCGTATACAGTAAGCTACCTTATCTTTGACAAAGGAGCCAAACATCCTCAATGGAGGAAAGACAGCCTCTTTAACAAATGGTGCTGGAAAAACTGGGCTTCAACTTGCCAAAAGGTAAAGCTAGACCTATCTCTATCACCATGCACAAAACTGAACTCACAATGGATGCGAGACTTAAACATTAGCATGTTTAATACAGTTTAAATAATTAAAGTGACAATTTCACTTTTTAGGAAATGCATTTCCCGTAGTGTTATTTTTTTTTTTTTTTGAGACAGGGTCTCTCTTTGTAGTTCAGGCTGGCTCTGAGCTCACTATGTAGTCCAGGCAACCCATAGTGTTATTCTTTTTCAGCACTTAGCTCTTTTTTTTCTTTTACTAGCATGCTATTATTATGCTATTTTGTGAATCCATAATACTTTGCTAAATAAATCAAAAGATTTTTGGTGGAAATTACCCTTTATTATGAAGGGTGCACACAAAATACTTTAAAAAACTACAGTATCTAAGAAATATTATAAATGTGTGTTAGAAAATAGATGATTTCTTTAAGTAGAATTTGCAAAAGGCAGCCAACCTAAAGACCTGATCACTTTAGAAACAGGGAGCATTAATTAGACACCTGGGAAATGTCTGGTATCAGGCAATTTTGAAGAATCATAGTTGGGTAAATTTAAGAACAGAATGAACAGCATAGTAGAAATAAGAGACAGAAAACCCCCAAGGAAAGAACACGGGCTATTGATTTGAAGTAAGCAAAAATTTTGATTTACTACAAAGGAGATACCAGGAGTAAAAGGGACAGAAAAGATCTATGTTCCTGAGGGAAATTACATAATGATCAATCTCAGTTGTAACAGAAGTTGGGAAAAGATGACCAGATTGGTACCTCTTTTATTTTTTCCCTTTAGTTTTTCCTTCTGATAATCTTTGTCTTGTCTCTGCTCTCTGTCTATGATTTATTTTTCTGTACTTATGTCCTGTATAATTCACCATGTTTTTTCAGTCTTCATCCTTTTATCTAAATCTTCATGAAACTTTTTTTTTTTTTTGAGACAGGGTCTCACTTTGTAGTTCAGCTGGCTCTGAGCTCACTATGTAGCCCAGGCAAGGCTTGAACTCAGCAATCCTCCTGTCTCTACCTCCTGAGTGCTGAGATGACAGGTGTGAGCCACCACGCCTGGCACTGTGGTATGTGGTATTGATTGCTGGTGGGAATGAGTCTCCACGCCCAGCATTGTATGTGGTTTCCGGGGATCGAACTCAGGACCTTGCACTTTCGAAGCAGGTGCCGGAACCACTGAGCTAACCCTCCGGCCCTCTTCATGAAACTTTTAAGATTTAAGAAATCTATAATAAAGTAAATTTTTAAAACTATAAATAATTTTGTAATAAAATAAATATTTATAAATAACCAATGTTGTATTTAGGATTTTTATTAATTTAAAGAGCAGTAGAAATTAACATATATTTTCCTGCCACCCTAAAAATAGGTACAACGATTTGCAACCAAAAAGAAAAAAAAAATTCCTTGCCTACTTCAATTAAGTCATCAAAGCTGATTTTCTGACAAATTTATCTTGCAAAATTGATTTTTCACTTGCAGAACTTGTAGGTAAATTTCCCTGAATAGTCCAGTATTTTAATATATTTCATATAACAATAATACTTAACATTCCTTTTTTTCTTTGCTCTTTATTCTGACTTGATGGTCCTCTTTTTTACACTTTATTTTCTAATTCAGTGCAAGGGGCTAAATATTGTTAGTGTGCATTTTAAACTATTTATAATATGCTAAAGTTAGCTCTTAAGAATGAAGTTCAAAATCAGTTTATAGTACTGATTAAAGAACTATCTAAAAATCATACATGAGCATAAATGTCACTATGGGACAAGCTGTGACAAAAAGATTGATAGTGAATAAGGGATCCTTATAAGCACCATATGTTAAACAACCATAGGAATTTTGATCAATACACAATGAAGTATATTATCTGTACTATGTAAAATACTAGTTGAAGTACTGAAAAGGAAAATGAGGAAAGAAAAAATGGGGAAACTCTAAATATTAATTCCTTAATATAAAAAAATCAAAGCTGTGAAAATATAAGAGATATGGGGAAAACATAGTCCTACAACTTAAGTTTCTCACAATATTTGTCCTACCCTTGGAAGAATATTTTAAGTAATAGTGTCCGTGATTATGAAATATTTTTAAATTAATAATTCCTATTATGTTGCTACAAATTCTGATAAAAATGAACATAAGGCCTTACTTAGGGATGGTGTTTTCAGTGTAACATAATAAACAAAAGTGTTCCTATCCAGCCATCTATTCCCATGCACAGTTATCTGTTCAGGTACTCAGAGAAAGCTCTATAGACACAGATGTAGATGTATTGCCATATGGATGTGCCCTTATAATTATATACAAATGGTGTAAAGATAAGCAATGTTTCTTGTTGGAAGGTGACACTTCAGAAAGTACTTTTCATGCCCTTATCTTTGTAAATCATTGCACATAAAGCCACAGTCTACAATATATAACTTAGCCACATAAAGTATTGTACAGTGCAAGGATTAAGGTGATGTTTAATGTGGGTGTCCTGGAAATAGTTGTTGGAGAAATTTTACTAATTTAATAAGCAAACAAAGGAGTCCATATCTAAATAACTATTGCAGGACTGTTCACAAAACTGAATGAAGTGTCAAAAATCTAAAAAAAAAAAAAACAACTAAGTGTATACTAGTCCTTATTTTCAGAAAATAAAAATCCAACATGGTGAAATTTTGGAGGCACAGAAGTGAATGAAAGTAGATGAAAAGATAACATAAGTGAAAGACAAACGGTTTGACATTAATTTTTATTTAATAACTACAGAAAATTTCTGAAAAACCTGAATTTTTTAAGTTTATTAGTAGAATTGAAACTGACAATGAGACTATAAACTGGGAGTCAATCCAGAATTACATACACAAGACAGTTGCACTAAAGTCTTTTCTTTTAAGCAATTTCCATTTTTAATCATGCCATTACTAGTATTAAATAGTGCTTCAGTCTTCTTTGTGACCCTTGGAGATGCTATGATCCTACAAGCTGCCTGAAACTAACAGCTAATAACAACAGGAACTTGATTCATGATATATAAAAAGTTTAAAACAACAGATAAATCTTTCAGTAGCAATGAAATTTTAATATTCTCCTAATATTCATGTTACAAGCACCATTACTAAGTAGAACATATTGCACATGTACACTAAGAAATGAAAATTTGAAAAAAAATAGCATAGTAAACAAAAGCATGTAGCTGTGGTGGATTTTTGTAAAGAATATGTTATATTAATGTCTATTGCATGATCTACAGATACTGTTACAAACTTCAGAAATGATTTTACACATAAATTATTGTAATTACTTATTTGTAGCTCAAAACAGGATTATCAGTAAAAAAGGAAGAAGTACTTTTTTTTTTTTTTGAGGCAGGGTCTCACTTTGTAGTTTAGGCTGGCCCTGAGATCACTATGAAGCCCAGGCAAGCCTGGAACTCAGCAATCCTCCTGCCTCTGCCTCCTGAGTTCTGGGATTACAGGCATGAGCCACCATGCCAGGCACTGTGGTATGTGGTACTGATTGCTGGTGGGCATGAGTCACAATGCCCAGCATTGTATGTGGCTACAGGGATCAAACTCAGGACCTTGCACTTGTGAGGCAGGCGCCAGAACCACTGAGCTAAAGTACTATTTTAAGGGAAAGTTTTATCGTTCTGAAACTAGTAAGCATTTTAATTGTAATTTTTGTCTTAAAAAAATAAAATATATTTATTATCTGAAATGCTAAGAACAAATTATAATTATTTTCCCTTTCAGGTGAATGAATGTATTTCTAGTTGACAAAAAAGGATATATATGCTTGGATAAAAATAATGTAAGTGATGGTTTGACTGGTAAAACATTATCATGAGCTGACTCAAAATAAATCTTTATCTTCTATCACAAAACCTTAAAATTAATGTGTGCAGATATATCCTGCTGTTTGGATGATAAAATTCAAAGCAAAGTCCAAGACTTTTCTTAATGTTCTTGCATAATAAAAAGTGATACATTTACTTTGCCTCATCTAGAGCTCAAGACAATAATTTATGTGTCCAGTTAAGTGTGATAATTAAAATATTCAAAATGAATTTAAATTCTCCCACTCAAACCTGGTGAGGATTGGCTTATAACAGAAAGTAGGGATTACTTGATTTGATCAGGTTTTTCTTCCTCTGTGCACTCTCATGCCTTCTACATTTGTTATTTCATTTAAGAGAAGCAAGAGAAAAAAAAAAAAGAAATAACAGTTCTTACTTCACAGAGATGACTGTGGGTGAAATAAGCCCAGCTGCTCTTGGTTAGTCTTCAAATCAGTATGATTTTTCTGGAACAACTCAGTCCCAGCGTATGATAACTGACTTCAAGGTGTCACGAGATTGAACACAAAGAGCCAAACAGAGTGCAATTTATGGTTGTCTTAATGACAACAATACCAACTGGGTCCCTGCCATTAGGAACACAGGAAAGTGTGTATCTAACGGTTAAAATAAGGTGACTTCGTTCAAGCCAGAATGTTCATGGTCTATCTTAAAATAACATCAAATCAGGGATGTCCTACAAGCCAACGTCCTACTTGTAAAGCCCCACATCACTCTATCACTCTAATGGTTTTAACTATGCACCATATCACTCTAATGGTTTTAACTATTCATGGTTCCCTGGGGACCTATGCAGGAAAGACTGACTAGGCTTAACCTGGAGCACTGACTACAGTTCTGACTCTACACCAGTGTGGTCATGTCAGGCTGAATTCATATGCTCTTACAGGACTGTTTGGTTATTTTTTATTTCTTTCTTGCTTTGCTACACTTTAGCCCTTTTATCCAGATCCCTTAGTACAGACAAATGCACCTTTCTGATTGGTAAACTTTGCCTCTTTCTTCAGTCCCTATATACATAGTAGTTTCATTTTCCTAAAGGTTTTTGGAATCACTCCAGGGACATTAATTTTAACATGACCTAAGTTAAACCCCATGCTTTTCTTCCCATTCTTTGCCAGGACAACTCTTAACACATCTTCAGGGAAGGGATATATATATATATATATATATATATATATATATATATATATATATATAATTCAGCATATATATATATATATATATATGCTGAATTCTTTTTTTAATTCTTTATTGGTACATTTTATATACAGCTCATGATCACACACAACTCTGGGGAATTTGTATCAGTATAGGATACAAGTTAATTCTCATTTTTACCCACGTACTTATCCACCTAAAACCCCCACCCCTTATATACAGGCTCCTTCATTTTCTTTCCAAATCATATTTATTCTTTACCCTCATTATGTTCCCACACCAAATTCCCTTTGGACATTTCCTATTTTACAAAAATTATCATACATTCTAGAACGTATTTACATCTACAGATTCTCATACCAAAGACACGATATGGCATTTGCATATCTGTGATCTATATATTTGACTTACAAATGTGCCCTCCAGATGTATCCATTTCTACATAAATGAATGAAACTTGTCTTTCTTTATGGCAGAGTAATACTCCATTTTATTAAAAGAAAAAAAAAACACATCTTCTTTATACAGTCTCCAGTTGATGAAACATCTTAGTATCAATCTTGGCTTCCCTATAAAACTAACTAGAAATCCAGAGTTCCCTATTCCTTATATCCTTTTGAGACAGAAATAAAATCTTAACATACATATAATTGTCATCTAAGGGTAAAACAAAAATACAGAGGAAAGAGTAGAAGCAAAGTTATAAGCTAATAACTATGTAAAATTGCTAAATGATAGCCAACCCAGAGTAAGAAGAATTATGGCTAAATGCAAAGTTTTAATGCCTATTAATAAGTAGATATGGGTTTTTCATTCTATATCATCACCCTCTTATATAAATGCTTCTGATTAAGTAAAAACCTCTTAATGCTCTGGCATTACAAGTAAGATAATAATATGGCCAGAGTCTGGCTTTTACAAAAAACAGTCCATACTTTCTATTTCTATTTCATAACTTTGCATTTCTTAAGCTTCTGGCCAACCTCTCCATAATCTCTAGGCTACCAAAGCTTACCTTAGTTTCTCTACAAAAATCATAACTCTTTCACTTTCTCCTCACTGACCTGTTTTCCTCACTCAGGTTCCATAAAGGTCAGTCTTTCATGTTTGTTCTCCATATTTTTTTCGTCAGTATTACTGATATCTCTTCAGCCCGTTTCCTTTTAAAATTGAATTTATTGGTACATTTTAAGTATATATTATTTTTATATTCATCATTGAGAATTTGTACCTGTACATGGTACATCTTCATTCTCATTTTTTCAATTCTTCTGCCCCCTCTGCAGCCCACTCCATCCCTCCATATACATAAGCTTTGTTTCCATTTTTTCCTTTTTCCTTTCAAAATTATATTTTCCTTCTCTGCTTTCCCCTGCTCCCTCCTGCCCAGTTCCTCTTCCCCTTTGAAGATTTTTCTTCCTATTTCACAATACCTATTATACATTTTGGAACTCATTTACATTTTTCAGTTTCTCACTCTACAGAAATGATATGGTATTCACACGTGTGTCCTACTTATTTCATTTATGAGTATGGACTCAATGAGCATCCATTTACCTACAAATGTCTCTGATTTATCATTACTTTATTTTTTTCAGGAGGTACTGAGTATTGAACTTGAGACCTTGAGTGGCAGAGACCAGAAGCACTGAGTTAAATCCAAGGCCCCTAATTCATCATGCTTTGTGGCTAAGTAACACTCCATTTTATAAAAATACCACATTTCTTTATCTAGTCTCCAGCTAATGGACATTTGGGTGTTTCCTAGATTTAGTTATTACAAACTGAACTGCTATAAATACAGCTGAACATATGTCTCTGTTGTATGATGTTTTTCATTCTTTCATAAATATACCCAGCAGGGAAATAGCAGGGCCAAATGAGACATCTAATCTGATTTTTAAAGTTCATTATATATTCTAGGTAATAGTTCTTTTTCTGAGGCACTTGGTAAAACTTTTCCCACCTTGTAGGTTGTATTTTTGTTCTCTTGCTGCTCTCTCTTGCTGTGAAGAAGCTACCTAATAAGATGAGATCCCAGTTGTTTATTCTTTGTGCTAGTTCCTGTGCCACTGAGGTTTTGTTCATAAAGTGTTTTCTTACACCAGTGTTTCCAAGAGTTCTACGTAACCTACCTTCCAACAGGTTTTGTGTTTCTCTTTTCATATTTAGATTTTTAATCCACTTTTATTTTAGTTTAGTGTATGGTGAAAGATGAAGGTTTAGTTTTAATCTTTGACAGTTTGAAACCCAGTTTTTCCAATACCATTGATTAAAGAGGCTGTTTCCTGCATTGAGGGTATTTGGGTGCTTTGCCAAAGATTGATGTGTCTTAATATGTCTGGAATCAACCACTTCTCAAGTAGGACTGCAACATCTTATAGCATGCACAATGAGCATTCATGAGATATAAAATGATGCAATAGAGTTTATAGAAATAAATTCAAACATTTAGGGTCAAAACTGATGTCTTATTCATCCCACTGAAACTCATACCCCATATATATATATATATATATATATATATATGTATATGTATATGTATATGTATATGTATATGTATATGTATATATATGTGTGTGTGTGTATATATATATATATATTTTTTTTTTTTTGAGACAGGGTCCCACTTTGTAGTTCAGGCTGGCCCTGAGCTTACTATGTAGCCTAGGCAAGTCTGGAACTCAGCAATCCTCCTGCCTCTGCCTCCCGAGTGCTGGGATTACAGCACTAGGTGGCTCACCTGTGAGCCACCATGCCTGGCACTGTGGTATTGATTGCTGGTGGGCGTGAGTCACCATGCCCAGCATTGTATGTGGTTACTGGGGATCGAACTCAGGACCTTGCACTTGTGAGGTAGGTGCTGAAACCACTGAGCTAAATCTCCGACCCTTCATTTTTGTAAACTTTATCCAATTTCTCCTTTAAATAACCAGACACTTGGATTTACACTTCTCCTTCTCTCACTAGCTCAAGCCTTGAATGCAGAGTATTTCAGAGCCTCAAATCCTTCACTTTCCTCAAGTATTTAACAGATAATCTGACTATCCTTCAAAATGGCTAATGGGTAAATTCTAAAAATCTATAAACATTATATTTTGACCCCATATAAGGGGTCAAAATATATAAAATATATTTAAGTATGTATAAATAAAATATATAAATATATGAATTATATTTCTAAGAATTATTTTTACATAATTCTTTAACATATTGCCCCAGAAAGGCAAGGCTTAGAATTATATATGTGGCATAATAATTGTGTATAAATAGAATTAATGTAATATTTTCTGTATTTGTCTTATGTATCTCTATAAATACATTACTGCCTAGAAAAATTAAATAATTTCATACTTTTAGTACTTTTTATTACTTTTGTTACTCTTTGTTTTCAATTTACATCTTTATCTTTCTTACTGGTTTATTTACTATGGATATGTACATCTTATATAATAAAATATTGATATTTTATATCAATAAAAATAGCCACACATTTATAATAAAGAAATCAATGGCGAAAAAATTTCTCATTCTCTTTAGCAATAAATTTTATTATTAAGAGGTATGACTTAAGAAAATGTTGAAGAAAATCTTAGAAATCAACACATTAGCTTCATTCATAAAATACTGTTAACCTGGTAATTTCCAACCAGGCCTAAAGGAATAAAATCTATCTAAACAGTGGCACTAGAACCTATTTCAGTGTACTGTGATAATAATTTGGGTAATCTCTGAAACCACACATAAATATTTAAACATATAATGGAAGATATATATTCTAAAACACTTACCAACAAATAACATAGTCTTGGAAGTTTCCAAGCAACAATGATAACTAAAAGGGTCCTTGTGAGGAATGACAAATTTAGTTGGTTGTTATACTCTCTCTAGGGAACCTCTAAATTGACCTTTCACCCTGTATATGTAAGATCAATAAATAGAGAAAATATCTTCTGAACTCACTAATGCAGTAGGTTTTTTTTTTAAAACTTTGTACTTAATTTGGCTTATTCTTTTCTAATGTTGTAAAATCATTAGAAGCATGATCCTGCTCCCTTTTATGATCTTATGAAAACATACTATTGAGTTTTCTGGCTTAGAGTATAAATAAATATCATGAAAAAAGGTAGACTGACCTGAAGCAGAATAATCACAAGTTCAAATCACTCCCTGAGTATCAAGACCTTGTCTCAAAAAGAAAAAAGAAAGCTAGAGAAATAGCTCATTGTGAAAGCTTTGCATTCAATCCCTGAAAGACAATCAAACAAAACAAAACATGACAGGATTTTTTTCATCTTTGTAAAACTGAAATGTTACATTTTTTTTCAGAAGTATTTATTCTTGCTGGGAGTGGTGGCTCATGCCTGTAATCCCAGCACTTGGGAGGCAGAAGCAGGAGGATAGCTGAGTTTTAGATTTGCCTGGGCTACATAATGAGCTCAGGGCCAGCCTGAACTCCAAAGCAAGACCTTGTCTCAAAAAACCAAACCAGGGCAGGAGGGTTAGCTCAGTGGTTCCGGCGCTTGCCTCGCACACGCAAGGTCCTGAGTTCGATCCCCGGTAACCACATATAATGCTAGGCGTGGAGACACGCCCACCAACAATCAACACCGCATACCACAGTGCCAGACGTGGTGGCTCACGCCTGTCATCCCAGCACTCGGGAGGCAGAGACAGGAGGATTGCTGAGTTTGCGGCGGCTTTCCTGAGCACCATAGTGAGCTCAGGGCCAGCCTGAACTACAAAGTGAGACCTTGTCTCAAAACAAAACAAAACAAAACAAAACTATTCATTCCTCTTTCAAGTCTCTGAAGGATGAAATACCAAATTCTTAGCCCCATGTTTAAGATGCTTGGAGAACTGAGAAATATGTTATTCTGTTTCTAAAGTCAAATTCTTATAGAAGCTTATTTATTCTAAGAACTATATGAAACTATTTCAGTCTTTGAAAAATAAGAGACTAATTAATATTAATGGAATCATTTATTTCACTAGGTAAGCATCCCTGGAATCTGGTCTTGAAGGGTGCAAGATATAAAACTACATCTGATAGTGAGGATAAAACTAATCAGTAATCACAGAGAATCAAAATGAGAGCAACATCAGACTTTCCAACAAGGTCCGACTTATAAAGCCAAATAACATTGCAAAAAAAGGAGTAATAGTGATCATCCCCTCTTTATTTGTACATCCTAATTCAAAGTAACAACTTTTTTGCCAGTAATCACAAATGCATAAGGCTTCCATTTGGTTTGTTAAGGTTTTGTCATTTTTTATGGAAATGATAATGCAAAAAATTATACGGGATGTAATACTTGAAACATCCACATTAATGTTTTAAGAAAATAGCATCTGCAAATATATCACCAAATCAGCCTTGAAGATGTAAAGCTTGGTGCATATCACAGAATATTGACTTCTGCAGTCACTCTAGCATGATTTTTTTCAGAAAAAAAAAAACAACAAAGCAGGTTTTTCTATTACAGAAAAATGTCTGTAATGAATATATTCTTCACATAATTTCTTTGAGTGAGGATTAATGTACCAAACACTGGACAAAGAAAAAGAAAAATGTGAGTTCTTCCACAATAGACACATAAGTGCTTAGTCTACATGAAATCGTTGAGGGAAGAGCATTAGACTACACTGTTTGCAGGGGAAGCAAGGAGAGAGACAAATGGGAAGGGAGGACAGGTGGGAGAAAAGGAGAGGGACACAGAGAGAGATACACCCCAGAAATAAAGAAGGGTGCATATTCCTGTCACAAAATACAAGAACTATTAATTATGACATATTTAGCTTATAGAACTTGCTGTAGATTAATCTGTAAATAATTTTGTTTAATTGATAAAGAGTATAAAAAGCAGGTGGAATATTTAAATGTTAAAAATTATTTTAGATGATTGATAGAAAAATCACTAATTCCAACTGTAATTCTAACACTAAGGAATCATTTATTTACTAATTGAATGAACAGTTAAACTCCCACACTGAACAGCCATCTCATTAATAAAAAAAAATCCTAACACACTATTTTAGTTTTTACCAGGTGGTATATCTGTTATATTTTCCCTCTTCCACAAATGTGTGTTTACCAATTCAACAATGATTTATTCTAGAAATCCATTATCTGATAAACAGTCACAAATATTGAATAATTACATAAATCCATAGTGTATGTACATATATATGTATATGTGTGTATATGTGTGTGTATGTATGTATAAAGTCCATGATCTTATCACAACATTTAAAAAATGAAGTTTGGGCTAGAAATTTAGCTTAGTGGTTCCAGCACCTGCCTGGCAAGTGCAAGGTCCCTGGTTCAATTCCTGGTAACCACATAAAACAACACTGGGCATGGTGACTTACACCCACTAGTAATCAGTTCCACATACCACAATGCCAAGCCTGGTGGCTCAGGCCTGTAATCTCAGCACTCAGGAGGGAGAGGCAGGAAGGTTGCTGAGTTTGAGGCTCTCCTGGGCTATAAAGTGAGCTCAGGGCCAACCTGAACTATAAAAGCAAGACCTTGTCTCAAAAACAAAACAAAAAACAAATCACATAATTTGTTTGGGCTCCATCCTCCAAGACCTTTTATAAGGAAAATGAAACAATGCTGTAATTACTTTCTAGAGCAATCAAATTTGTTCCCAAGAGCAATTTCTATTGACTTAATATTATGATTTATAACTCTTAAACATTTGTATTTCTTTTTAAATACACTCCATTTCCCTTGTATTTTTTTGACTCATGCACATGTACTCTTTGTACAATTAAAGTAAAATAAAATCCAACATAGCAAAAAAGGTTTAATATCATTTCAAAAGCCAAAATATATTAAAAATATCAACATTTTGAAATTTTTTGATGTAATCCTAACTGTAGTCTGCTTTTAAGCTGTAAAACAATTGGAATGAGTGCCAATTTGAATATAAAATATGAAATGTCTGAAGTGCAGGTCTTTAATAAATTACTTTCTAGTGTAAGCAGATTTCTCATTATCCTATATGATCATATAAAATTGAAATACTGTTTTGTTATTTTGTAAAAATTTCAAGTACGCTAATAAATCAAAGTGTTATTTTTCCTTTCTACTCACTTAGAATTTTAAAGATAAATTAATAAAAGGCAACAACATGGCATAATTAATTAATGTTTCATGTTAAAAATTATATATAGCTTACTATTTTTTTGCTAAAATTCCACTAGTGATAATGGTGTTTTTCATTAAAATATGTAGTCAGGCAAAAATTAAAGCATTCCAGGGCCGGAGGTTTAGCTCAGTGGTTCCGGCGCCTGCCTCACAAGCACAAGGTTCTGAGTTCGATCCCCGGTAACCACATAAATGCTGGGCATGGATACACGCCCACCAACAGTCAACACCGCATACCACAATGCCGGACGTGGTGGCTCACGCCTGTAATCCCACATTCAGGAGGCAGAAACAGGAGGATTGCTGAGTTCGTGGCAGCTTGCCTGGGCACCATAGTGAGCTCAGGGCCAGCCTGAACTACAAAGCAAGACCCTGTCTCAAAAAGCAAAAAAAATAAAAAAATAAAAAAAAACAAAGCATTCCATTTATTTCACAGTTAGATATTATTAACAATGAATCATCATTAGTTACAAATGATTTCATTCTCATTTTTCATTTGCTCTGTTTTAGGACATTATCTTTCAGAAGCTAAGGTGATATATTAGACAAATGATTTAGTTCCAAATCACATCATTTTAAAAATATGGGCCGGAGGGTTAGCTCAGTGGTTCCGGCGCCTGCCTCGCAAGCGTAAGGACCTGAGTTCGATCCCCGGTTACCACATATAATGCTGGGTGTGGTGGCTCACACCTGTAATCCCAGCACTCGGGAGGCAGAGACGGGAGGATTGCTGAGTTCGCGGCGGCTTGCCTGGGCACCATAGTGAGCTCAGGGCCAGCCTGA
>PVIC010010435.1:0-43422 GCA_004025085.1 Thryonomys swinderianus
TCTTCATAGCAGCTCAGTTCGTGATAGCTCAATCTTGGAAACAACCCAAATGCCCATCAACTGGAGACTGGATAAAGAGATGTACTTTTTTTTTAAATAAAATGGAGTATTATTCTGCCATAAAGAATGACAAGATCGATTCATTTATGTGCAAATGGAAACACCTGGAGGATACACTAATAAGTGAAATAAATAGATCACAGATAGGCAAATACCGGATCTTCTCTTTGATATGAATGCCTGTATATGCAAATGAGCTCTAGAAAGTATGACAGTTTTTATAGAATGGGAAATTTCCATAGGAAATTTGGTGTGGGATTGTAATGAGGGGAAGGAATAAATATGACTCAGAAAGAAAATAAAAGAATATGTGTAAAGGGGGTGGGGAGGTGCTTGTGGGTAGGGATATGGGTAAAAATGAGAAATAACTTGTGTCATATACTGGTACAAATTCCCCAATGTTATATGTGATTGTGAGATGTATATAAATTGTACCAATAAAGAATTCAATTTTTTAAAAAAGTTCAAAAAAGAAAACACAGAATGAGTAAGAGAAAATTAAGTTCACAATATTGTTTTGCAGAGCCTAAGTACCAAGCTTGACTTTTCCAGTTTCAGGAAATCCATACAAAGAAGGGCTGGGAGCACTGAGGAAGAGAGGGTAATGCAAAGTGATTTAGACTTAGAAAAAGGCAGAAAAGCCATACAATTGCATTTGGCCAGGAAAGAGAAAGAGCTCTGGGGAGTTCAAGGGGTATGAATTTGTCAGATCCTGCGAAACTGAGGGGAACAGCTGCACAACAGTCCTCTTGCTGTCCATTTCTCAATGAAACTCTCTGACTGAATGGACAGGACACAGCATTGCAGAAGACCTTGACTGTGGCTCAGGATTCACATGGTAGCTGGGCACAAGAGCATGTGAACTCCTGTGTTCTTAGCCTGTGTTTGCCCACAGTAGGGAATCCATGCAAGGAACTTGAAATAACTAAAATTCAGAAGGCCAGTGTCTTGGTTACTTTTCTCATTGCTGAGACCAAGTACTCAAAATCAAAATTTTAAGAAAAGATTTATTGTAGGATGATCATAGTCTGTAAAGGTTTCAGTTCATAATTGGTGGTTCCAAGGCAGGGTGGCATGGCAGAGGAGAAACAGTTCATGGAAAGCAGAAGGCAGCAAACCAGAGAAGTAATGAGGAAGCAGCAAGCTACTTGACAGCAGTCTTCTTTCTGTTCTTTATATTCTATCCAAGCTCCCTGCCCTTAGGCTGGGCAGTACTCACGCTCGAGAAAGGCCTTCCATTATCCACACACAAACAATGCCAAGCCAAGCCTTGGGCTAAATTAGTACTCACATCCTTGATCCCAGCATCACACACTTAACTCTACTATCGCGTACTTTACATCCAGCCACCTCTGAAAAGCTCCACCTCCGACAACATGAGGCTTTGAGGGGATGTCTAACCATGAGTCATAGCAGCCAGGGTATGGACATGGAAACTGAGGCCTGAGGAAATCAACACAGCTTGTACAGAACATTCAAATTAGCTTATTTTTCAAATGTTATGTGTTCACATTTAAGGTGTTAGCATTTTACCTCAGTGACTGAAAGTAGTGTTTATCTAATTTCCTTCCTTCATTTACACCAAGCTCTGGGGACTGAGCTACTTCTTGGAATAATTTAGAAATTCCCATCTAGCACTGTTCTAATTATTTTACTTTTCTTTCTGTTGGAGGGACAGAGATAAATTTGAGTATGAACCCCTGCTCTCCCAATTGGTGACTGTCTGATATGGGAATATAAAATTAATATTTCTGAGGGGGCTGGGGATTTAGCTCACATGGTACTGCGCCAACCTTGAACACACAAGGGCCTGAATCTGATCCCTGGTACTGCAAAAAAAAAATATATATATATACATATATATATATCTATATATATATATATAGATATAGATATATATATATCTGAGGCTTGATTCTTTCATCTGTCAAAGGCAAATACAAATAGGAACATCTTCTAGGAAATTTGGGGACATAAAGTACAATACCATAGTGCAGCACTGAAGAATTACAGACACAGCCCCCAGTGAGAGCTATTAGCTACGCCCAAGATCTATTATCAGAAGATATATGTGTCTTTGGGCTCTTGTAGGAATTTAGTGCCAGTCTAATTCAACCTTTAACAATTTGCCAATGTCACATGGCTTAGTGTAATAGGCTCCTCTGAGGTCAGGCCCCCAGGTCCCAATACAAGTGCTGTGAAAGTAACACTGACTGTCATTTTCCCCCACTTTTCATCAGGTTCTGCATCTTTTAAATGAGAATTATTAAAGTGTCTATCTTACAGGGTTGCTGGGACTGAATATGGAGAAAGAGAGAGAGAGAGTGAGAGAGATAGATCCTGTAAGTTTTTGTTTCTTTTGTGGTTTATATTATAATTAATTGTGAAGACATCTCATTGAACTTTTTTTAGCTGACTGTGTATTCTGAAAAAGGTTTTCATAAGATAAAAAGAGGAAACATCCACCAATGAGCTGTTCCCTTCATTGAAGGAGTCCTCGGTTTCCAAAACCAACCAAAACACATGATGGGGACAGGTTGACAAAGCACAGACTGTCCTTCCCAGCCTCCTGCATCCCAGAGCCCGGCCACACAAGGCTGGCACAGATGAGCCGCTGCGGTGCCCTCCTGCTCACGCTGCAGTCTGAGGTCAGATGTGTGCCACACAGACGAGAGCCTCCACAGCAGCTTTGCCACCCTGAGACAAAACAAAGCAAGTGGTACTCAGGGGGACACTGACATGATACAAGAATCATGAAAAGACACAGAGTGGAACCTACCCTTGCTGAAACTAGAAAATTCAATCCCTGCCACATTAGAAAACACTAAAAATACCCCTGTGATTTTTTTCTTTTAAATAGAGCTTCATATCCTATATACTCTTTTTCTTTCCCCACTTGAAAAGATGTCTAAAAGCCATTGTGAGCTAATTACTCTTCTAGGTGAGGAAGTGAAACACCGCCACATTTTTCCTGAGTTCTGTGACGAAGGGTCAGGGAAGTGGAGGTTGACATCAGATGGTGAATCTCAGATAACAGAAGCCATGCTGGGCAGCCAGAGCCCTGCTGTGGACCAAAGCTAGCACACTTCTGTGTGTGGCTACGAACATTTCCCAGTCAGGAGTGGAATTTCACATCCAGACTAGTATAAAGTGGAAGTTGATTTCATCTTGAATAGCATTATCCTGAAAAATAAAGGACTCATTTCTTTCTTTATTTTTTGTAATAATGAACAAAAGGCTCATACCCTGCTTTTTGAAATAAAGTTTTATGTTTCTATGATAAAACTGTTTCTACAAAACCGGAGTAGTAGTGAAAGAGAGCACATGGCATGTAAAGCTGAAAATATCTGACTCCTCTTGGAAAAATTTGAGGAAAAGTTTGAGGACCCCTGTTTTAAACAGACTGTATTGTCTCGTGCAAATATCCCAACCGTACAGCCTTATCCTCAGGGTCCAAACACATAGACACAGAGATATTCACTCCCACAGAACACAATAGCAACATTCTGAAAATACCCTCAAGTACATCTACAATCTGAAAATACCCTCAAGTACCTCTAAAAGTCATAACAAAATAATAAATCTAGATACATGTGTAGAACATAAATCAAACTAATTGACTACCATCAGACTGTTGAAAAGGTAAAGTCTATTCAGTTTAACACAGAAATTCTTTAACAATACAGACAATGATGTTATAGAATGGTTTCCAGGGCAGAAACTCTCCTAATCGCTTTCTGACTGTTACTATACATGGAAGAAAATATTAAGTTTTGAAAAGATTATATAATTTCTTGAGTCCGTATACTCTAGATATGACAGGACAGAGGGAGAACCAAGATCATTTGTTTGCCCAGCTCCATAGAAAGACACAGAGAAAGATAAAAGAGAGAAGGCACCAACTACTGGTAGAAAACAGACTATAAAAAAGCCACTTGCCATGTCAAAAATATTGCTATATAAAGGTTGCAAATTATCTTTTTTTCCTGAACCACTGGAGAGCAACAAAACTCAAAATACTCCTTTCAGTGTTCTCCATTTTGACATTTGGACTTCCTTCCTAGAAAGTGAGAAAGCAGTCTTTCGTTCATTAGTTATCACCCCCCCATTTTTTATTAGTACATGTTTGTAGTACACAATGTTGATACATACACATAACACATCCTAATTCTGTTTCCTCCCCTCTTCTTCCATCTCTTGGTCCCTTTTTCTCCTGCAAAATATCTCTATCCCTATTTCTTATTACCTATCTTTTATTTTGCTCTTTAAATTTCTTTTACTTTTGTATTCTCATATAAAAGAAATCACACAATTTCTAAGCTTGTGTATCTGATTTAAAATAATGCATCCCCTACATCCCTAGTCTTTCTTCCAACAATCCCCTACTACCTGATCAACATCTCACCTCTGTCCATCCCTACCTTACTCCATTTAAGTCCCAATAGGTCGTGCATGACCAGCTCCCCACAGTCACATCCTCAACACTCATGACCTTTGATAGCCGGTATTCCAAGCCAGGCCCTGCCCACCGCCCAGTGTGTGTGCCTCCCTACCACCTTGGCCACTAACAGTGCATTTCAACTTGCTTGATAGCCTCTTCGTCACTCCACTCAGCCTCTGGCTCGTTCCTGAGCACTGTCTCCAGTCTTTCTTTCCAACACTCCCACTTACATTATTCTCCCCAACCTCTTGTCTCCAGGACTTCATGGTTCAAGAGGGAAAGGGACAAGGAGAAAGGAATAGGAAGAAAAGAAGCAAAATAAAATGAAACTACAGCAAAATGTGCTCAAGTTAAAGAAGAAAAATAAAACTAAAACTATATATAAATCAAGTTAGAGAAGAAAAAGAAAAATTGGGCTCTACTCTGCATCTTTCTGTGATTCTTTTCTGTATATTGTAAGCATCCCTTCTGAGGAAATGAAATGGAAATTCTTCAAGGACTGCAAAAATGAGGACAATTTGGAACAATTACTCTAGAAAATAATGAAATAGTGTCATTGGCTAATGAAATGTTTACTAAAACTGAAGAGATAATGGGCAAGAATGGAGTTTTTGAGCATGAGATAAATAAAAATATGTTTCACGCAAAATAAGTCTTTGTGTGGAATACAGAAAAAGTTATCTCCCTTCTGGTTACTGAGCATCAGAGAGTCAGTGGCTGTACACTTGATTTTTTAAGACAATCATAATTGCTGATAATTTTATTGTTCTCAATTAGGCTGGTTCAAGACAAGTAAATTTACAGCCATTTTTAACAATTGGTAGGGTTCTGTGTATGTATGTGTATGCCTGTGTGTGCTAAACCATGTATATTTATGCAGCAGAAAAAAGTCTTTTGTCAGATCACATGAGCCATTTGAGGGTTGAAAATATTGTCATTCCAAGCACATAATTTTGATTTGAAGTCAATTTTCAAAAAAATTACACAAATACAGGAAATAATATATAAGGATCTAACAGTTTCCTACCTAGTTTCTATGTCTAAATCTTATCATCCCTCCTATTTCCATTTCACTTTCCAAACAAAGATAACACACTATTTCTACACTGTGAAACTTTGAAAATGTTATGTAACATTTTAAAAATCACAGCCTTTAACCAACACCCAAGGAACCCTTAGTCTTCTCTGCCTGATGTCAGCATTTGTGAACTAATCCCTATGGGACAGTTTGCAGCGATGCTGAAAGAAGATAGGACATTTATTCATGTTTATTCCATGCCATCAGAAGCGACTGTCAGAGGCAGAAAGCAGCCCTTGCTGGAGCCTCCACAGATAGCGTCTTTCATTTAAATGAGAAATCATAGTCGCTCTTGCATTGGGCTCTGAGGAGCAGAGTCACAGCCAGGCACAGTGGGAAGACCATGACCCTGTCAGTGCCCAGGCCAGGCCAAAACCCCACTTGACAACTTATTTAAGATCTTAAAAATGTCAATTAACATCCCTGTGCCTCATCTTTCTCACTCATAAACAGACATCATCTGTTTCCTTAAGACTGAATGAAATAACATGTAAAGCACTAAGTATGTGCCTGGCAGATGGTAAGCTCTCGACAAGTGAAATTAATTTTTATTATTATCATAGCTGTGGATGAGTATCTTTCTGTGATTTCATTGCCTCTGGTCATGCTTTACAACTGCTGCTTTTTTCCTAGGCTTAATTAATATCACTGCTAAAATTTGAAACTTGGGAAATCCCCATCCTTGACAAGGCATTCCTTATTTGGATGCTTGACATCCTTGTTTATGACAGATAGTACAATCCTAGCACAGAATCAAGAAGGCTGTTTACTGTACAGATGCACCACCAGCATCTGATAGGTGCCTGATGCTACCTCAGGTGTTATACAACCAAAAGGAAAAGGCCAGCAGGCCCCTTGTTCTCACTGGAGACACAGGATCGCCTCTTATTCATTCAATTTCACACCACAGATAACTAAAATATTAACTGAATGGTATCTGTTGTCTGGCATGAAGGGAACTGTATGAACCACACATGACAGAGAACGATTTAATGATGAATTTCCCAATACTGACAGCTCCACAGATGGATCCCAGTCCAAAGTTGAAAGAATGACTATCACTGTGTAACTATTTGACGTTAAAAATCATGAAAACTAGAGGCAATGGGTGGGATTTTAGGGCTACAAAATGTTGCAGATAAGCTAAGATTATAACTCAAACAATAAACATATGTACTGATATTTTGCATTTAAGGAATGAAATTTCATTAATCAATTGGCTTTCTTTGTGAATTCCTTTTCGCTGCCTACTAATAGCACAGATGTTTGGCTAGTTGCCTAACGGGCCACTCCTTGACTTTTTCAGCACCTTCAAGGGTGGGGTTACTCAGGTGCTTCAAGAGTGTACCTGGCCAGACACACAGAACGCTACTTTGTGTTGAAGCAAACTGAGCTCAGACTGTGGATTATTATTATAATGCTTTTGAAAACTTTCTGAACTCCAGAGCCAAGGAAAGGCCAGCTCCCTGTTGGCAGGTGGTGTGCCAGGTTCACTAAGCTTGGCTTATTCCATTTTCATCAACATTTTATAATCGTCTGGAAACACAGAGAGAAAGAGCCGCTGCTGTCCACACTTGGTTTGCCAACACAGGTCACTGATTTCTCCTCACTCACCACCAAGCTGCCTGTGGGGATGATTAAAGCTTAGAGTGCATGGTCTTCTGAGCAAATTACCAGAGTTGGGCCTTTCCACTTTCCATCTTTAGCCTTACTTTGCTAATCTCCAAAATGCAAGGTAAATAAAATAACTGTTCTAGGGTGTTTAAGATAGTTCTTGGTTCCTAAGTGTTCTCTAAACAGTGGTAGCTACTATTTTTTGTCATGAGAGAAATAAGAAGTGCTCTGAAACCCCAAAAACAAACTGTCATGTGCTGGCCTGAAGACTGAGGGAGTCCCCTGGGAGAGGACTGGTGTGACAGGGTGTGCAAGTTGGTCAGAGAGCACTGTCTTTGTGTATGAACTCCTCCGGGACATTCTTGTGTTGAGCCACAGGAAATCACCCTGGAATCACAGTGAATGCACTTTGGACACCATGGATCCTCTCAATTTCACTCCACAGCTCAGCGTACCCCTGCACCTCTCCCCACTATACACAGCCCACTTGGCTTCCAGAGACTTTGATGGGAGCCTTTCACTTCACATAGGGAATTTCAGTGAAGTGAATGAAGGGCTTCCCTAAAGACAATGATTCCAGATTATAGTCAAAGTTAACACATTTGGGTTTCTTTTTTTTTTTTTTTTTTTGAGACAGGGTCTCGCTTTGTAGTTCAGGCTGGCCCTGAGCTCACTATGTAGCCTAGGCAAGCCTCAAACTCAGCAATCCTCCTGCCTCTACCTCCCAAGTGCTGAGATTACAGGCATGAGCCACCACGCCCGGCACTGTGGTATGTGGTATTGATGGCTGGTGGGCGTGAGTCACCACGCCCAGCATTGTATGTGGTTACTGGCGATCGAACTCATGACCTTATGCTTGCAAGGCAGTTGCTGGAACCACTGAGCTAAATCTCCAGCCCCATTTGGTGTTTCTTTACCTCATGTCAAAGGAGCAGCACATTTTACATCGTTAAGAGGAATAAAGCTGAGTTACTGATATTTTCTAGAGGAAACCACTTTAACGCCTCAGCTCAGGGAACTCTTTAAATATAGGTTATTTCAGCTGTACATGTTGTTGACACATTTGTTGTCCTAAAACAAAATTAGTGCTTTTAAGATTAAAAATCCCTGTTTTTTGGGGTTGATAGTTTAAAGTAAGAGTAGAAGGGTAGAATAAGAAAAAAAGAAAGGAACGAAGGGAAATGAAAAGGGAAAAATGAGGAAGGGAAGAAGAAAAAAGAAATAAAGGAAGAAAGAAAGTAAAAAGGTGAGAAAGAAAAGAGGAAGCAGGGAAAGGAAGAATGGAAGAGAGAAAAGAAAAGAAAGGAACAGTGACCATTTCTTGTCATGGGGGGGGGATTAAAACTTTCTGAAGTTTGCTGTAAAATCATATATTTGCAAAGAGCACTGGGAGGCAAGTTCTCAGATTTAGCTTCAGTTCTGAGGACACTGTTTTATCTTCCCTGGAGAGGGCCTGGTCCATTCCGAAGAATGAGCCTGTACAGTCTTTTACAGACACATCAGTTCAGGTGCCAATAAAAATATTTTTGTATCAACCCAGTGACATTTTTACAAGAGGCATGAAAAGTTCTATATTGAAGAAGCCAACTCACACAACCCCGCAGGCCTTCCCTTCAGCCTACACAATATTGAAACAAACAAGAGCGTTTGACTAGACAGGGCTGGAAGTGTTCTTTCGAGCGGGGTGGGGAGAAAAGAAGATTCACCAGCCCACCCTGACCTTTTCCTCGGACACAGTTTGCTGCCATCTGCTTCCTATTCTGACTTCTTTGAATTTTCCATCATGATGAGGAAACCATAATTCATTTTTAGATGAAATTTGCTGGGACCCCAGGTCATTACTGGACTCTGAGTTACCACATCTGGAAGCAAATTTATGCCTATGCCTCACAGAAAGGCTCACCGGAATCCTGCACCCCATGGCACCCAAGGGAGCCACTGGTGAGAAAAGAAACTCAAAGCCCATCTCCCACAGTATCCCTGTCTGTCCTTCCAGCCTCAGATCTCACTCTTCTCTGTGGTTCTCCAGCTTAGCAAGCTCGTTACACCCTCGGTTTCTCTGCACACACTCATCTCCCTTGAACGCGCCTTCTTTCTCAACCCTCACGTTGCCAGCAAGTGCCCCTCCACTTCTAGAAAGCTGGCTCTTAGTCTTCAACCAAACTCCTTCTTAGTGAGGATGCTTCCACATTTCAGTGTATGTATTTATGTCCTTTTTAATGCTTTTTTTTTGGTAACCTGTTCAATTTCTAATAAATCTTTGACAGATCACCTGCACAGTTTACTTGTGATAGGAACCTCCTTATTGTCAAGCAGGTCTATATCATTTTAACCAGATTTCACTGTTAAAATGTGACTTTTCAACAACAAAGAAATGCCCTGAAGAAGTGGCATTTACATTTATGTTGATAGGAGAGAACTGAAAGAATTTGAGGATGACTGTTACTCCTGGTAAGGGGAAAGGAAGCTGAATAATTTGGCAGCTATTTAATTTCCTTATTTTTTAGAAATGTAACCTGTGTAAAACAAGCAGAAGGGGAAATGATATGTTTTGATGTGATCTTTTTAAGGAGGCTCTAACTTGGAGGCAGCTGCACAGGTAAAGGGCAAAAGGAGAAGGGGAGATGAGTTAGAAAGTTAGCACTCCACGCCAACATAGGATCTCTCTTCAGTCTGTTCCTTCTCACTACGCCCACGAAGGTGGCCCCGGTTCAGGCCTTCATAACAGTGCTACCAGTCTAGCTCCAGAGCCTATGATTTCCCGTCTCACAGCTGGCTTCCCAAAGTCATTCTGTGATGCGTGTGTGTGGCCCTCCCACCACGACAAGTCCATGGGACACTCTGGACTTGCACTAGAGCAAACGCCCGGTGTTCTGTCCACCAGCTTTGTGTCACAGGTGAGATATTTATCCTCTGTCACTCACAGATCCCTCATGAGTGAAATGAGAATGATACCATCTGCGCTGCAGGATTATTCCAATCCATTAATCTAGTGACATCCACAAAGCACCTATTATAGGGCTTAGGACATTACGAGCAGTGGCTCTTATGGTTTATTTTTTGATTATTTAATTTAAAGAAAGCTTGCATAGGTCCTCTGGTGGACAGAATCTTAGAAGATGAATCCCCTGGGGTCAGGCAGAAATTACTTTATACTGAGGCCATACAAACCTTTGAGTCTCTTCTGCAAATCGCTCCACTTCCCACCCTGGCTCTGCTCTGTCACTCTGAGGCTCTCACCTTCCAACCTCTCTACAGCTTCACTCCTCTTGACAACACTCTTTCTGGAATTTCTGTCCTTATTTACTCACCAAGAAAATTCTGATTCAGTGCCTAGAAACACTTACTCTTTCAGGTAGGCCTCCCCAGGTCTTACAGAATTAATATCTCACCTTGTCTTTATGCCAGACCAGACTTTGCAAATGAGGCATGATGGTTGTTCGATTGTACGTTTCATCTTCTTACATGATTCCATGAGGCTGCAAATATTTTGAAGGCAAGAAAAAAGGAATCCCCTCTCTCTGCTACATAGGTATTCCCACTAGCTGGTATAAAAACACTGAGCTATTCTATGTAATCACAAATATTTTTGAACATCTCTACATGCCAGCCTTTGTGCATCACCCAAAGATGAAAATTAAACCTACAAAAGATGCTAGTTGGGGTCAAAGTAGAACTGGATTCGGATATGCTCAGTTTTAATTGGTATTACAGTCATTAAGAAATTCCTTCTTTGAGCCACAGTTTCATTTAAAATGAAGATATTAATAATTTCTGTCTCAGGAATTATAGAGATTGTGGTCGTGGAACTCTAAGATTTTATATTAGATTTTTTTGACACATGACCTTATATTTTTATGCACACATTTTCATTGTGGTACTATCACACAGACAAAATCAAATACAAAAACACATCTAGAAAAATATATAAAATTACACAAGAAAATATAAATATAGCAGAATAGAAGTACAATACATAGAATTCACTACACATAAGAACACACATGCAAAATACTAGCATCCACACAATGACAATCCTGGGCCATTTGAATGCACAGTGATGTGATGAGCGGCCTCTGTTATAAACTAGACAAGAGTAGTCTTGGGAGCTGAGCCGTCCAGGTATCACTGTGGAGGAGAGGTGTGTGGGGCAGGCAGGATTGAGAGTAAGGAGAGGAGGCTGCTGTGGTAGCGGGTGGGGCTGCAGGAACTGCAGAGTCCGCACTGACAGATGCTGGTACACTGCCTCAGACACATTCCAGGGCTCCAACCTACAAACAGTGCTCAGAGAAAATGATTCTTCTAGTTGTACAATGACCAAACTTCACCTCCCCAGAAAATCATAATTTAAGCAAAGTCATCATAAAGCCTGACATACAATTGAAATGATTTGGATAACCAATGATGGGAAAGAGATAAACCATGTAAACAATAATCAAAAAGAAGCAGGGTTGTCTGTACTAATATTGATAAATAGTCTTCAGAGAATGAACATTCCACAAAGGATTGCTCCAATGAGGTGACGTGTGTATGCGCTATAAACAGAAGTGCAAGATATGTGCACCTGAATGTACAATTATAGGTAGAGTTCATAGTGTCCTTTCAACAATTGATGAAACCATGAGATGAAAAATCAGCAACTGTGTTTTAAAAAGTGTCCTGTTTTGATATTTAAAACAAGAACAATAGTGACATTACTTATACCAGAAAAAATAAATGAATGCTACATATGAAAATAGTGTACATAATAAGTCATAATATAAGAATTGTGGGGCCAAGGATTTAGTTCAGTGCTTCCAGGATCTGCTGCGTAAGCGCAAGTTCCCGAGTTTGATCCCTGGTACCACATACCACAATGCCAGGCATGGTGGCTCATGCCCATAATTCAAGAAATGAGTACCACACACCACAATGCCAGGTGTGGTGATTCACACCTGTAATCCCAGCTCTCATGAGGCAGAGGCAAGAGTATTGCTGTGAGTTTGAGGCTAGTCTGAGCCACATAGTGAGTTTAGGGCCAGCCTGAACTACAGAGCAAAACTCTGTCTCAAAAAAAAAAGTGTGATTATTAAAACAGGCAGCTTCAACAATAGGTTTTTAAAAGCAAAGAAAAAATACTATTTGGAAATAGTCTAATTATATATCTCTGGTTTGAGCATTTATCTGTCTATCTAAATGCCTCAATTCATTTAAAATAGTTTAAATAGAAGTTTGTTGTCAATGAACTAAGAAGCTTGTATGATGATTAGAAAAAGCTTCTTGTCATTTACAGAATAAGACAAATACTTTCCCTTCCAATGTCTGAGAAAATGAAGTTCAACATCATTCCTAATGAGTCTCTTTCCTGTACAGAGTTAGAATTTCATAGCTTATATTAATGCCTTACATTAAAGAATTAACATCCCCCTCTATTATGTTTTACAACAGACCTATGCTGAGAATCCTGATCTTCTCCTCTATGCAGTGCACAAAGGTGAGAAGACCAAGAGTCAAAGTGAAGTGAGGAACCAGGATGGTCAATGCTGAGCAAACAGCAAAGACCCTGAACAGCCAGAACAGTGATATTTATTGGTGACACGATCGTTCATTAAATGGGGGTGAGGGAGCTATGTATGGTTGTTATGGATACACTGCTGATAAAGGCAAAGCTTGTAAAAGAAGAGACAGAGCATTCTGTGTTAGGACCAGATATAGGTTGTGGTTCACAAATATCCTTGTCTTTTCAGCTAAGAAAGTTTTCCTTTTGGGAGCTGAATTTTGGTGTGAGTTATTCTGACCTCAGTTGAATTCATTTCTTAAAACAAGCTATTTGTGAGGTTAATTTTTATAGTTTACACTGCTCATAACCTGCTCTGGGAATAGTCACCAAGGCATTATTCCACTATGCCCCAGTTGAAAATAGCTCTGCTTATTCTATTTAACACTTTGCAGTTGGTTTTGTGAAGCAGCACTTTCTAGTGGGATTAAAAAGTCTTCATTTACCATTGAAAATGAGGCTACAATTTAGCCCCAAGTATAAATGAGAATGAGCAAATATAATAGCTAACTAATGTAGCCTAGCATTTGTAACTAACTTGGCATCTCACTGCACACTCCTTGCCCGTTCCATTTGCACAACTTCCCTGCCTGTTTCCGGGTAATTCCTCACTCCCCTATCAATCTCTGGGCACACCAGATTGCTGTAAGTTTTATACATGTGATCCCGCTGCCCCTCTCTATGTCTACAGCTCAATGCCTCACAGTCCCTCGTTAGCTGCCACATTGCAGCTCACTCATTTCTTTTTCTATTCCACATCTCTCTCATTAGTACATGCAAATTATCCACATTAATTGGTTAGATTTGGCAAATTAGCACACATAAAAAACACATTTTTTGTTATCTTTACCTCACTCCATCATCTCCCTTGGTCCCCCCAGGTTTAGATTTGGGGGGAGTTTTCAATGTATGTATTCAGATGCCTGAGAAGATTAAGCCGACACATATGGAGCTCTCATCCATTTTACTAAGCTGTTCAAAATCTGTTTCCTTGGCAAGACTACAGAATCCTCGAGGGAAGGCACGTTGGACATCGACCCTCTATCTTTTCTTCTGTCACAGCTGTCGAAATATGGAAGAACTTGCCTCTTGCTGCTGACACATTCTTCTCCACAAAGTTTCTATTTTCCTAGCTATGATTCTTGGATGTAAGTATCTGAGGAAATAATGTCTATTTTCAGTAATTCTTCAAAATAACAAAATGTAGGGCATAAGAATTTTATAAGTTGTTGTAACCTAATAGTCTTGCACATTATGCTCTCCAACGTCTCTGATAAAGACTGAAATTTCATATTTTTGTGAGTTCAAAATTGAATTAAAACACAGCACATTAACACTTCCTGTAACACTCCGTTTTGTACAAGCTTCTTTCTGAGAAAAATCATTGCTTTAATATCATACTCCATATTAGTACATTCCTTAATCCTCAGTTTCCAGATACTTTGATTCTTTCTTGATTTTCCCTTGTCATTAACTGATGCTGGGTTTTCTAGACTCTCATTGTTGTGCTTTGTTTTGTTGCACTACTTTTTGATTAGTGCGAGTTTCAATTATTTTGATTTTTTTGGTACAAATATGCCTTTATCAGCTGTTTAAATATCTGTCTCTCGCTGGAAGTGGTGGCTCACGCTTGTCATCCCAGCACTCAGGAGGCAGAGGCAGGAGGATTGCTGTGAGTTCAAGGCTAGCTTGAGCTACATAGTGAGCACAGGGCCAGCCTAAACTACAGAGTGAGACCCTGTCTCAAAAAAAAAAAAATTAGATACATTTGCTTCATCTGCTTAAGGGCAGAGAGAATATCCACCTAAATTATTTAGAATTCTTCAGCATGATAGATTTATTTATTTGCTCTCCTTATGTAATCAAATACCCTTTAGGTTCTAATTCAAATTAACTTGAATTAATTCAAATTAATTAATTCAAATTAATGCTCAAATTGTTATATTTTGGCCATTTGAGCTTGTTCAGTTGGTTCTGTGTCCCTTTGATATTCACTCATTGCAGCATTTTTGCTTTGTTGTTTTGTTTTGTTTCTTCTCTCTTACTGCCTTTAGCTGTTGGTGCACCTATAAAAGAATACCACAGATATGATGACTTAGAATAAACAGGAATTATTGGCTCTCAGTCAAGGTCAAGGTGTAGTCATCTGGCCAGAAATGGCTACATCATCATAGCAGGAGCCAAAAAGACAAGAGCAGGAGGAAGGAGCCCAGCCCTGCAAAGCCTCGGCATGGTGGCATTGATATATTCATGAATCCTGAGCTCACCACCCACAGACCTTCCCTTTCTCCCTCCTGTCCAACTCCAGGGAAATCTTCAAATCATGTCATCAATTTCTGGTTCTACAAGATCCTCTAGATGCCACTTGTTTATTTTTTGCCCCAATCATAAAATTGGAAATTTCTCTACATATCTCTCATTCTCCTTGCTGAAAACCAAGACCCAGGCTTGTAGTTGCTACTACAATGTTGTGACTTCTAGTCCATCTCAGCTGACAGAGCAGGGAAACACAGTGTGAAACCCATCTCCACACTGACATATAAGGATTACGTGGATGCATCTCTATCAATATTAAGATACACATGAGTCCATTCTATCTCCAATTCTAATATATACTGGATTGCTTTAACTTGCTTCTCTGTATTATCTGTGACTTCTATTCCGGTAGTGAAATGTCTCTGATAAATTCATAGATCTACTCACCCACCTCAAGTGACACAGTGAGATCCTCTGTCCACGTAACAATCACACTTAAGACACGGCTGCCTTTCAGTTGACAACACACACTTTAACTAACCCAAGCTGATCTTTAAATACTGCATAGGAAGCTCATAGTAGCATAGTTTGAATTCTGCCACTTCACGCTCCAATCCAGTTACTCATTTATCATATCTATTCAATATAATTACCCAGCACATTGACACTAGCATTTATTTGGATAGAAAACTATCTTTTAGATCAAATAAATAAGAAGAAAAATGAAAATTTTTATTTTAGCTAATTGTATCACTTCATGTGTGTGTGTGTGTGTGTGTGTGTGTGTGTGTGTGTGTGTGTGTGTTTCAGACCTATATAATTTTTCTTCTAGTGAAGGAATTCCTACTGTTTTCCTGCTGAGGAAGCCTAGTGGAGATTCCTTTGGGGAGAATTCCTTTCCCTGGCCAGAACAAAGCTCTTTCAAAGCCCTTTCCTTTAGAATTAGGCTTTTATACTAATTTGGTTCTTGCACAGTACATCATGAGGGCCCTTCCATCCAGCAAGCATTCAATTACTGATCACTGAAGATAAAATAGTCACCACTTGTTTGACACTCTTCAATACATAGAAGAGGAAGGAAAATGATTCCTTGATGACTTCACCATATTAACTTAGAAAGTTTCAAGTCATGGCACTAAAGTTATATTTAATTCAAAGGTAGATAGCTCAGGCCAGAGATTTAGCTCAGTGGTTCTGTTGCCTGTCTCGCAAGTGCAACGTCCAGAGTTTGATTCCCAGTAACCACATACAATGCTGGGTGTGGTGACTCACTCCCACCAGCAACCAATACCACATACTACAGTGCTGGGCGTGGTGGCTCACGCCTGTAATCCCAGCACTCGGGAGGCAGAGACAGGAGGATTGCTGAGTTCAAGGCTTGCCTGGGCTACATAGTGAGCTCAGGGCCAGCCTGAACTACAAAGTGAGACCCTATCTAAACAAACAAAAAAAAAAAGGTAGATAGCTTTTTGTAGTCAGATGGTCTGGATTAAAGCCCGAACTCTGTCACTTTTTGTGAGTCCTTTTTTCAAGTTACTTAACTTGTATGAGCTACATTTTTGGACCTATACCAAAAAGATAATACTGACACCAGTACGTAAATATTTATTTAATCAAGACTTGTTGAATTATGACTATGTGCAAGGTAATTTGCATGATGCATTTTATATGGAGTAATTTAAATCTCAGATAAGCCATCTGAGTTTTCTATTATTCATTTTATTGATTGAGAGAACTTATAAGGACCATAATTCCTTCCTCTCTAAAATGTTCAGTCATATATCTGCTCTGTAATTTCCATACAGCTTTCTTTGTTATTGTTCACTAACATGACGGATAGAGTTTAAAATACAAATTTGTTTCTGGAAGACACACAGATCACTAAATGTGATTCTGTTATCAAAAATTTATCTGGTAAGGAAGAATAGAAAATCTTCCATTCATAACTGCATTTTATACCATGAAATACATCCAAAATTAAAGTTATAGAAGTTAAA
This sequence comes from Thryonomys swinderianus, assembly GCA_004025085.1. Lineage (NCBI taxonomy): Eukaryota > Metazoa > Chordata > Mammalia > Rodentia > Thryonomyidae > Thryonomys > Thryonomys swinderianus. The sequence goes on from PVIC010010435.1 coordinate 16,983, forward strand.
CAACAATTCAACCTCATCTTTTCATCTTGACCAGTTATCAGGATTGGGATCCACTGTAGATCTTCATTTGTGCCACATGAAAAATGGCATGATAAATAGACTGGATTGTTTGTTGTTGTTTTTGTTGTTCTCTACAGTACATAAACTGCACATCCAAATATCATTTCCAATCATCCATTATAATTATGAATCATATGGAAACTCTAATGAGACCAAGCACTTACAGAGAAACAATTATTTTCATTCAAGCATATGTCCCTTCCCAGTCTTTCATATGCTTCCTGGCTTACATATCATTCCAATTCATATAAACAAATAATCACTATGTTAAGATGGTGATTCAGAGGGTAGTTACATGGAACAGCTTCTGCTTTGTAGTTGAATAGATACTCCGTATTTAGATATCACACCAGCTCAAATCTCGAACTGTTAAGTCATTGCCAATTGCTGAAACCAAGCATCACAATATCTCAAAAATATTTCCACCAAAGAAATACAAGAAGACCTCAGTTTTGCTTGGCTTTATTTAATTTTATAGTTGAAAGATACCCATTATTTTAGAAATGGGACAATATTATGGAAACTCAAACCATCAGGTATTACAGTGGTTTTCCTGAGCATATCATTGTGCTGTTTGTTTCAAGGACATTTATTTCTGTATTTCAGAAATATTTACAAGAAAGACAACCACACAAACACATCTAAAATTATAATGAAATCCATGTGAAATGCCTAAATTTCACTGGGGAGGCTTGGGATAAGAGCTAATTCACCCAGGACAGTGGGAATGTCCAGATCTGCGAATGTGTAAATATGGAACAGAAAGAATAAGGTAGTCTGGTTCCATAGGTGGAAAAGCTAAAGAAGACTCCTTAAGAAAGTAACAAACTTGTATGCTGAGTTATTTTTTGCTGGGTCTCATAAAATCACTCTCTTTCTGGCAAAAATAACCCTGACTCTCCTTTGAAGTGCACTATTCTGATGTGTATGTTCTTCAGATGGACTTGGTGGCACCATGGAATTTATCCTAAGCTGATTATCCCATTGTGTTATTCACAGTGGTTAGATTGAGAATTGGCCAAGCAGGACTATTCAGAATTCACCGAGAACTTTGGTCATAGAGACAGAAAAGGCAGTTATCTCAAGCATGAGAGCACATAAACCTGAGGCTGCTGCAGGCCGTCTTCCCTATGTAAGTGTCTGAATACCACCCAGAGGTGAAAATTGCAAGATGGAGGAGATTCAGGGTGATGACACCCTTTGAACCTCAGTACAAACCCCACACAGAACTAGCCCTCTCTGGATTTGCCACTTACTTAGCCAGTGAAATTCTTCTGACCAAGTAACTTAAATTGGCTTCAGCTTCTAGAAAGGATCCAAACTGGTTTAATAAATAAATGTGGCTTTAGAAAGGCACATGGAGAACCGGTATCTCTGTGAGAATACAAATACCCTGCTGTATGGAAATTACCACTGTCAACATCTGAGCTCTCAGGAATCACCTTATGCTTTCTCTGTCAGACCTCAAGTGCATGCGTGTGAAGAGAACCTGACAAGCCCTGAGGTGAGACCAGGGAAGGGAGAATGTCTGATTTTTCTCGCTCGCCTCTTCAGTGAATAATTTCCTGCTTCACAGGCTCTTGTAGTGTCAAAGCAGAGGTCACGAACCTGAGGTCACTGGTGAGGTTTGGTCATAACAGTGTCCTGGTTTGATGACACCTTCTATTCTGGGGACCACACTCAGTGCGCCTCATCTCTCATGCTTTCATAAATACCTTTCAAGTCCTGCACTATTTCCTCTTTACATAGATGAGGAAACTATGGCTCATTAATGGTGAGTGGCTTGTCTGGCTTCCCACTGTTAGAGGTCAGCTGAAGTAAAGTCCAATCCCTCATTCCACTCTGAAACCTCAGCCTGCTGGTAATCTGTGCTTTGCGGGATGTCAGGAATTCCTGTGAAACAAGACTCCCTTATTCTTTCTGTTCCATATTTGCACATTTCCAAATCTGGACTCATATTGCCATTGTGCTGGGTGAATTAGCTCTCATCCAAAGCCTTGCCAGTGAAACTTTGGTATCTCACATGGATTCTGTTATAATCTTAGATGTGTTTGTCTTTCTTGTAAATATTTCTGAAATACAGAAATAAATGTCCTTGAAACGAACAGCACAGTGATATGCTCAGGAAATCCACTCTAATACCTGCTGGCTTAAGTTTCCATAATATTGTCCCATTTCTAAAATAATGGGTATATTTCAATTATAAAATTAAATAAAGCCAACATCCCAAAAAGAACTTGATTTGGTTGGTGGAGAGCAATCTCTTTGCCCTCACTTACACAGAGATAAATACATGATTACATGGACTCTAATGTAGCTAGACAGATACCAGGAAAACCCAGGGGAGAAAAAGTAAATTGTGACCAAAAGATCAACGTGTGCTTTCTGTGGTTGGAATTAATAAATCATTTGTTTTAAATATACTATTCCTATGACCAAACTTACAAATAAAAACCAAGCAGATAAAAAGGGGGGGGGTTCAGAAAGGTGAGCTACTGAGAATCATGTAAAATTAGCAGGAGAGCCTGGCTTTCAGCATTGGCCCGAGTCGAGTGAGAAGGCAAAGATTTCAGGGGAACCTGAAATTCAAACCACAGTGAGGGCCTGAATCCAAATTAGCACAAAGGGTCTGGCAGTCTAGTCCAAGTCACCAGCTTTCATCACTGAAATTTTCTTAGATAATTACACACATTCTAGAGAGACAAGAAATGTTGCTTCAATGGATACTTTTTTTTTTTCAATACTGGGGATCAAATTCGGGCCCTTGTGCATCCAAGGTTGGTGCGAGACCACATGAGCTAAATCCCCAGCCTCCAGTATTGCTTTGATGAAGAAAATAAATTAATCTTTATTTAGAACTAGCTATAAGCCAGTGTTCATGTACTTTACCTTTCACAATCAAATGGTAGTACAATGCAGCTCCCTTTTGTAGATTTTTTATACCTATTTTACCAAATAATAACATGAGTTTCAGAGCAGTTTTGCAGCTCTTCTATTTACTGATACATTCCAGTGATTGCTTTAAATCCTTTGTTAGTAACTTGGGAATTCATAACCTCCTTTGTTACAAAAAGACTATCTTGTGTGATGTGACATATATGTGTGTATGTGCTGGGGTAACTTTTGGTGATAAGATGGCTAAATGTTTTAAATTTCCATTCCTTCAGCTATAAAATGGGAAAAGATCAATCATGGAGAGCTGCTGTAAGAATTAAATGATATTGTCTATATAATCTCTTAGTACAGTGTCAGAAAGCTAAGGCTCAGTAAGTATTTCTTCCTTTAGAAAGTGCAGGCCTCCATCTATATTTTCAGTCAAGGCTTATTTTAACTTCCGCAGCCTGGAGCTCCCGAGTCATCAGGAATGACGTCAGCACTTGTCGGTCTTCTGCACACCCGCTGAGCTAGTGACATGTGCCTGTCCTTGTGTTTGCTGCAGTCCTTTCGGTGCCAAGCATCAGGATGACAGCAATGGTCCATCCTGGCCCTGAACCTTCCTGGTTCTTAGGATTCCAAAGGATATAAATATCAGTGACTCATTCATAACAATTCCCTAAATATTACTCACATTGTTGGATGTGTGGCAAGGGGAAAGTCACCTTCCAGATCCTTGAAAACAGGATCATGTCAACTCGAGTATGTAAGTATCCTCAGAAATTCTCACAACTGTGTAGCAGGAGAACTAACAGGCTTTGTCTACTGCAGAGTCCAGGTTCTGGAGAATATTCATGGCTAATGAACTCGTGATTCTTTTCCAATCATGTCACCTTATAGAAGTAAATCTCTCCTCTAGTGATAGTTAATTCTCTATATCTTAAAGGCAAGTCTGGATTTATCCAAGGCTATAAAATCCATCAAAAAGAATAATCAGCTTTAGCATAATTATCTTAAAACCATGGGAGTCTGAGAGAAAGTAAATGACTGTTTAAAGCTAAGTCTTGGCATTTGGTTTCATTGTCTTAAAATATCTAACTACACCAAAAAGTGCTGGCTGCAGGATAGGATTTTTGTGTTGCACTTGTTTGCAAAATTTGCACATTAAAATTTTGTATTCACTTGCATATACTTAATTCATGTTAACAGTCTCTGCTATAAAGAGCTTGCCAAATAGATCTCCCAGCTGGCATTAGACATCAATAGTATCATAAAGCTCTACTACAAACTTAAGGAAGCTGGGGCCACAGAACTGGTGCATGTAGTCTAATTGGTGGATGATAGTCAAGGAAGATTTCCTAGGAGAAAGTCAAAGGAACAAGCCCTCCTAAACACTAAGAGAGGAAAGAAAACCCTATGAGATATGTTCTTTAATCTAAAAACCTTTTCCTATCTCCCCTGTCTTTATCTTTAGAGATTTTGATGCAATCGATAATCTGAAAGCATCTTTGAAGAAATAGCTATGTTTTCCTAGGCTGGACTCAGTAAGGCCAGAGTAGGCATGGAGAAAGGGCTGTTTTATTAGCTCTGAGTAAAACTAAATGTTATGAATCACTTCCAGAGCCTAAATCCAGTATTTTCTGTTTATTCTAGACAATTAAAATTTCATTTATTTCTTATCTATAAATTGTACTTTCTCTTTTAACATTCCAAGAGTTGCCTTAAAACATATAAGAAGTGTAAAAATAAAATAACTGAAAATATTCAGTTACTGAAAACATTCATGAATTCAGGCCAAGGGTGCACAGTCTTATACAAAGCTGTTAGAAAACATATACAAGCTAAGAAGCATCTGAAGACTAACTTCAAAATGTTAATTATGAGTCTACCTTCTGAAAATAGGGCAAAGTGCAGACTAAGCTTTATGCAAAAATATTTCATTTTAGCCAAAAATTATTGAGATCCTGGATCAGTATAACTTAAGACCTTAAATGATATTTTTAAAGAAAATTATCAAGGTAGATGTACATTTTCAAGGTAGTTTGTCTGAGAATCGTCTGTTTTAATCACTCTTTGAATTCACACATTTAAAACAAGAAGTGGGTTTTAGATTAGATTAGGCTCCCAAATTGGAGTCTCTGCTGATTCCTGCACAAGAGATCAGACCTCTAGCTCCCATGGAAGGTGACATGGAGGAGAGACTCAAACAATAGCCCTGGAGTCAGACGGAGTGGGTTCAAATCATAACCTCCCAGTAGCCCCAAGGAAGCCTGAAACATAGCTGTGTAAGATGCTCGTGGTAATGATGGAAATTTCTTCCCAGAATTATCATGAGGTTTCCATGGCAACTCATTAACGCATTTGGTTAATACTCGATAGTCTTGTAAAATAGCTCTTAATGCTTGTATTATTTCTATTAGTCCTGTAATTTTTTGTCACATAATGTTTCACATCCTTTAAAAGCATGAATCTTGCTTCTTAAAAAGTCTATATTCTGTGGGTCACCCAGAGGTCCCTTTGCCAGACACCCAGAGAGCTCGGTCAGGGTGAGAGTGCAAAGCTTCCCATGTGGTTCACAGCTGGAAGAGCTCATTCCCATCTCAGCTCTTCTGTTCATAAACTCTAGGACTTGAGAAGTGAGAAGCTTTGCTGAGCTTCCCAAGCCTCCCAAAGGCAGGACACCCAGACCTGTCTCAGCGGCTGGTTGGAAGAACTGCACAGATTGGAAGGTGGCTGGTGTGTTGCCTGCCCTGGGGAGACGCTCAGGACCATTTGCTGGATCAGAGGACGGGACGGGGAGAGGCCCCATAAATCATGTCCTACCGTGCTCTTGGCAAGAGGGACATTTATTTCAATGTTCATCGCTCTCTTTCTCTTTTCAGGGATTTTAAACCCCACTTAAATTATTGTGTGATTTACAAGCAGCGCTGGTGATGCTTAGCGATTGATTCCCTCTCCCCAGTAATTAGTTGGGGTGATTAGAAAGCTTTCCCATCACTCCAAAGTTTGATTTGCAGCAACTCATTAAGCCCAGAGAGGGACTGGAGAAGAAATCCATCCCTTCCATGAACATGCACACACCCCTGTGCCAGGCAGAGCACGTGCTCTGAGCGAGGGATTTGGAATGTCGGCACTACTGGGTGAAGATTCTTTGTGAACGATATTTTAAGCTTCCAGCGAAAATAGCTAAGATCTTTGCCAGCATTTCCTTCCTTCCTTTCTTCCTTCCTTTACTCTCTCTCTCTCTCTCTCTCTCTCTTTCTTTCTCTTTCCTTTTCTTTCTCCTTCTTTCTTTCTTTCTTTCTTTCTTTCTTTCTTTCTTTCTTTCTTTCTTTCTTTCTTTCTTTCTTTCTTTCTTTCTTTCTTTCTTTCTTTCTTTCTTTCTTTCTTTCCTTCCCTCCTTCCTTCCTTCTCTTCCTTTTTTCTTACTTAAAGCTAAAGTTGATTTGTTCACGCTACTCCCTCTATCATCTGTTCAGTGTCCAGTTAACTTATGGGAGAGACACACTGTGCTTTTGAAGGGTCCTGAGGTGAGTCTCTGTACCAACAGTGGGCAGCACGTCTCAGAGGAGAAGCTGCCCTTCCTACAACACAGGCTACTTAATGGGTTGCTTGTGTTTGCCAGGTTTAAGTGGCTTACTCTTGTCAAGAGTGAATGTGTTAAAACATTTTTATGCTCTGTTACCCCTGGTAAAAGAAATGTATTTTTCTTTGCAGATAAAAATCATTAATAATTTTTGTTCATAGGCAGAAAGCTTTAGAGCACCATCAGTGTATTTTTGTACTAGGTAAAGCTCTTTTCTCTCTTAAGTGAATAAACACCTCCTAATCTAGTGGGTGAAGGTACCCCGACATCAAAAGGCCAAGTAGGCAATGGCCTTCATCTACTTTACTGGGGATACAAGCAGTACTGGACACTGAAACTTGATGCTTGCAAGAGAAGTATGTACCCACGCTGACAGGTGAGGGGCTGCTCGCCGCGGTGAGTCCTGTGTTCAGCACGTACTGAGAGCGACAGTCCGGCCTGCTCCCAAGCGATGACTTGCGCAGCAGCCAAGCCCTTGGTGAGTGTGGAGCCACTTCCCACTCCCTTCTAGACACAAGATGACATTTCTCAGAAAACAACCTGTCGGGTATTTTTTTTCCTCCCTGTATTTACTCATTTTCTCCTCCTCCCCAGTCCCTACTTTCTCCCACTTACATACTTATTTGGATATTGTAACCAGTATAATGAATATAAAATACTACTATTGATAATGTGAATAACTGGCGTCAGATTTGTCGTGCTACACTACACGTTTCCTTTGCCTACCCTCTTAAGACTAGCTGACATTTGCTGAGAACTTCCTCTTCCCTTCACGTCTGTCAGCTCACAGAATAAGCACAAAACCCTGGTGGTATTCGACACGTGTAGAAATGGAAAGTGAAAGAGGTGAGAGGAAGCTCCCCAAACTCTACAGAGGGCAGCCGGCTGGGGACTCCAGCAGTCTTGCAACAGAGCTTATTCTCCTGGCCAGGACATGTGCAAAGGGGGCTCACTATCCTCTGCATGAAAACAGCACATTTTGTTGTAATTCCCTACAGACTGGTGAAACCTTGTGAATGCCCTGCTCTGCCCCTTGTGTGTCCAAACAAGCGCCCTGGCCCCCGGCTAGCCACGTCATGGAATTTTTATATGACTACTTTCATCCATTTGGATGACTGTGGCAAGATACTTGTCATCTTGTCTTGCTTTCCCCTTTCTGCTTCCTTCACCTGAGTCTTCGACTTTCACCACTGAATTCCTCAACAGCTTCCCTGTGTAGTATTGTTCCAAACTTTGTTTCCTTAATGCATTTTATATGACCATTTTTATAAGATATGTTAGTATGGATTAATAACGAAACATTTAAATTTCAACTTTTAACTCTGCACATGATGAAGGCTGAAATCATCCTTGTGCTATCCCGGACTCCGCTCCTACCCACACCTTAGTATCTCAGCCTAAGACAAGGTTTCAAAGTGAGGAGCAAATCCCAACCTTCTAACGCACACAGTGCCTCCTGCACTCCTCAGGAGGCCTTCCAGCTCGCTCAGTCTAATGTAGTTTGCACAACTTTGTCTCATAACATCTTAATTTGTGTACTTCAGAGAAATTTTCACAACTGGAAATGACTTTATTTGTCTGTATATCAGTGTCTTTATCATTCAAATATCACTGACTTAATGTCACCCCTAACCTGGCAGTCATTTTCCCATTTTCTTCACCACACTATCCCTGGCTACTACATAAGGAGCAGCCTGAAGTGTTGAGTAAATGCTTAGTCCAGAGGACCAGACTTTCATAGAGACTCAGCACAGAGAAAAAGCATTGATCACTCAGAGTCAAGTGTTTGTTCTCAGAATTTATCTGGACGTTACAAAGACTTCTCACATCTTATCTGGTTTTGTAATGGAAAAATTGCAACTCACAGCCAGGAGCTCTTGTTGGTGAAGCAGTTAGGCCGAGAAGAATGAATCACACACCCTGAAGGCTGGAAGCAAATTGCAGTTTATTGCACAAAGGGACTTAGGGGATCTACTCCACAAAGCCATCAGCCCCCAGTTGACATAAGCAGGATTTATATAGATCAAGGGAAGAGGGGCAGCAGGGGGAGAAAAAGTCGCATTCAGTTTTACATGATTTGACAGAAAAGTACATTGGACATCATCTTGAGGAAATAGAAACTTTCTGAGAACAAAGGACAAAGGAGGTAGCAGGTAGCGTTTTAATTGCTGAAGGGTTATGAGCTGGGAGAGCTCTTCACCAGCTAGCTGGAAAAGAAAAGACACTTTTTGCTCGAGTTGTTTTTCTGGCTGTTCTTTCCCACAGTACACACTGAGATGTGTGTTTATTTTTATCAACTAAATTTAGGAAAAGGAGAAAGTGTAAAGGAAACCAGGTGAAAGCACCCAGGTATGCAAATGCTCAGTATAAATGTGTAAGGGCACATTGCCAGGGCCTCAACAGGGTCCACTCAATTAGAATCAACTAGTAGAGCCGGGCATGGTGGCTCAGGCCTGTAATCCCAGCACTCGGGAGGCAGAGGCAAGAGGATTGCTGAGTTCGAGGCTTGCCTGGGCTACATAGTGAGCTCAGGGCCAACCTGAACTACAAAGCAAGACCCTGTCTCAAAAAAAAAAAAAAAAAAAAAAAAAAAAAAAAAAAAAAAAAAAAAAAAAAAAAAAAAAAAAAAAGAATCAACTAGTAGAGTTCAAACCAAAGAGACAAGTGGTAAAAACTGACTTTTAAGAATAACCACACAGGACATAATAGAAAAGATAAAGACTGGAAACAGAACCAAGCTAAAGGCCATGTTGATATTCCAAGCAAGAAGCAAAGAGGGTGAGAACTTCCATAATGAACTTAGGAGCCAACAGATTTTGTGGAAAACTTGAATATAAAAGAAGCATGAATTGGTAATCCGTTAGAAATGAAGTCTAAGAAAGAGGGAGAGAATCTGGAGTAGGAGGCCCTGAGCCCACAGATTCCATTAACTGAGGAGGGAAATGGAACTCAGGCTCGGCAAACTGTCATCTTAATCTATAAGGAAAGCTGCTACAATAGATAATAGGCACAGAAGTAGCAAACAGAAATGCCTCTTTGAAATGACATTCAAGCAACAACACTTGAAGTCATATCAAAATTGATGAAAATAGTGATCCCTTATTAAGTAAGATGAAAGCAGATCAGAGAAAAGCAAATCTGGAGATCAAGATAATAATAGAAGTGATGGGAGAAACTGCCAGCACATAAAGAAACTAAACTTTCCAAGAATCTCCCATTAGCTATCAGATCACAAAAGTTATTCCAAGCAGATCTTGGATAAGTTAAAGAAAACAACAGTTACTTTGGGAAATTTCCATATTCTCTGTCAGCAATATAGTCACTTCAACTCTTTTAACTGAAGACTAGTCTACTCTAGACCACTATACTTCAGATTTCCAGTAAAGGATCTTACGATAATACTTTTCACAGTTACATGGCTCAATCGACCACACCTGCCAATCTGTTTAATATGCTCTCACTAAGTCCATGAATGGAATAGTTTATAAACAATAGAAAGTTCCTGCAGATCTGGAGCCTGGAAACTCCAAGACCCAAGTATCAGCTGATTTGTTTTCTGGTTAGGTTCAAGTTTCTAGATCATAGGCAGCACCTTCTGCCTATGTCCTCATGGCAGAAGGGGTTGTCAACTTCCCACTTCTTCAACAAAGGTCTGTTCTTGGGACTTAGTGAGCTCAGTCTATTGACTGGGGTTTTAGGATTTCAATATCTGAATTTAAAGAGCACATAAGTATTCAGATTATGGCAGTGATGCTAGATTTCACTTAGGCCATCCTTCTCTTACAGCCTTAGAGTAACCAGCTTTTAGGCATCTCCACAATAATGTGGACAATTGCTCTCAATGTGCACTTTTGACAACCATAGCCACTACCAAGTATGGACAAGAGTGTCAGACAGAAGATCTTCTCCCAAATCTGAGGTTTATCCAGCATTCCAGCTTAGTAAGAAAATTTCACTGCTTCAGCATATGGTGCCATTCAGCCACCTTCCTCCATCAATCTTTCACTGTAGAGTTGTTGAGACAAAAATCCATCAAGAATGCCAAAACACAGAGATTTTTCAGGAAAACAAATATGTTCTCATAGGAAACCACTTGTTCGTAAACTCCCAGGGAATGATGAAAGAAAGGTGCCATGAGCCAAAGTGGTAGAGAGAAGAGAAAGCAGGAAGAAAAACTACTAAAGTGTCAACTACAAATAATAGTCATTGAATACTTTTATTTCTCCCAAATAAACTAGCAAAGTAAAACAGCACATAGGTAGGCATGCCCAAAATGGACTAGAACCAAATTGCCAGTTTAAAACAGAGGTTTTTTTTTTTTTTTCCAAAAGAAACAAACCACAGACTCTACATCCACCTACATTTTCCTTGTTTGATTGAGAAGGGAGAAATCATTTTATTAAAGAGATCAGCAATGTCCCCCAAATATGCAGCCACAAACATAGACCTCACATACCCCAAACTAGACTTAGTTAGCCAATACTCTCTTCCAGAAAGGCCTGGCATGAAGAGAAGTGAACCTTGAGTTTGTGTCTTTGTTTATAGTCAGGGTAAAGATGGAAATTAGTGAGTTGCATAATGCATTATACCTTCATTACATCTAGACACATCACTAAGTGAGGGTAAAAGGAAAGAAAGAAATAACAGCTGCAGCGTATTCTGAGGCCCATATGACAATATTAAGGCAGAGCTAAGGAGTGGTGCAAACTGTTGCACTATGTGATTAAGAAATGTGAGACAGTTGAATTGAGCACCTAAGCCTCTAATTGCCAAAGTTGATTACAGCGACAACTTCCAAAGTGAATCTGTTTATCTAAGATGTAAAGAAAGTATCAAGTAGTACGTGGGAAGATCAGTGGAAGACCTACCACACTGAGCAGCCAGTTGTATTGTAGGTAGTTAATACCTTCTAGAGCATCACCTTCAAATGATAGAAGAAAATAAGAATTGCATGAAATACATGTGTCTTAGCCAGTAACTAATGATTACATGAAACAGGAAAAAATAATAATCAAACATGTTGATCATGTTTCTGTGGTCCAAATCACAAGACATTTTCAAAGATCATGGCACTCTGGATAAGTCAACCACTTCCTTGGTTGCTTTGTCACAAGATACATTCATCAGACACAGCCCAAAGGGAATTAATTCAGGCTTACTGGGAGATAGCACTGTGGCACTTCTTAAAGGAACTGTGAAAGTAACATACCTCTGTCCCATGAACCAGCTTTAAAACACAGTACCAGTGGATTGCTGAGTTCGTGGCGGCTTGCCTGGGCACCATAGTGAGCTCAGGTCCAGCCTGAACTACAAAGCGAGACCCTGTCTCAAAAAGCAAAAAAAAAAAAAAAAAAAAAAAAAAAAAAAAAAAAAAAAAAAAAAAAAAAAAAAAAAAAAAAAAAAAAAAAAAAAAAAAAAAAAAAAATACTCTGGTTTCTCTTCAGATCATATAAATCTTTCACCTTTTACTAAAATGAAAAAAAAAAAAACAGTACCAGTGAGCAGCTCCCCTCTGTCATCCTCTATCCCAGAAAATTTGGGCTCCAAGATATAAGATCAGGTGCTATTATTTCACTCAAAGCACTCACATTATAGACCTCTACTTTACCGCATAGTGTAAACTAGTATACAATTGTTTATAATTCCTTTAGAAAAGTAAAACTCCTTTCTAAGTAAGAATTTTTCCAAGACTAAATGATTATAATAATCATTTTGAATATTATCCCTTCATTTGATGTAGGTCAGTTTCTATTGGTGGAAAAGTAATTGAACAGATTTCCAGATTAAAATAAAATGGTAAAAGGTAAAGAGAGAACCTTGGGCATAACATGAAAAATTAGATCTTAATATGGATTTATACAGATGCAAATAGGTGTCTACCTTTTCCCCATTTCTGGCTTTGTGCAAAGAAAAATATAAGAACTGTAATAAAGGACAAAAGTATGATTGAATTCCTGCTGTGTTGCATATTAGCTGTGTATTTATCTGAGTTTTCCCTCCTCATATTTATAGAAAAGTTATAGGAGCAACTATTTTAGAAGTTTACTGGGAAGATAAATAAAAAGTTTTTGGAGTACTGCTCTTTCATTAAAGTTGCTGCCTTTCACAACTCCTTCCCCAACCTTATTTCCAGAAATAAATAACAGGCACCCTGCGGCACATAATCAGAGGGTGACCGCTGGGACACACCCTGCTGGTGACAGAGAAGCGGGACCCTTCCGTTCCTACTGATGGAAGTGAAAGGTTTTTTTCTCACACAGTCCACCTCCATTTCCACAACTCCATTTCATTTTTTTCCTTCCCTTGGCATCTCGGCGATATATGTGGAGTTTGTTATCTCTGTATAGCATCATACTGTGAATCAGAGATTGCATCAAAAGAAAGCCTGGGTTTGGATCACGGCAGTTCCTCATCACAGGCCAGAACAGCGTGCAGACGCATGTCTGCGGGAAGTGCATATCGCCAACGTGAATATCGCCAACGCACCTACTTTCCACCTCTCTGAAACAAGATTCCACAATCATTTAATCCCAACATGGCCATTTGTTTCTTTTTGTATTTTGCTTTGTCTAAAAATTTAACATGTATTTTTAACAAAAACATAAGTTCAGTTACCACTTTAATTTAGTATTTGTACAATAATATAAAGGTTTTAAATTATCAGCACTATTTTCTCCTTGAGAGATAGAATGATTCTAACTGACCGGCTCTGAATCCCATAGGACCAAAACCTCAACCTCATTCACATGATGGAAATGGCCGAAGAGGCCAGGGTACAGATGGGCCATGTCATCTCACTCTGCTTTTAAATGTTTTACCGAGAGCACTTTGCTTCTCTAAGCTTTGTTCCCTTTGAGGTGAAACCACTTTCAATTTTTACTTTCCTAGAGTGAAGCAAGGTTGGGTGGTGGCTGAAGGAACTGGCTCGGTGGTGACCCTCTGCTAGGGAGCAGCGAGGTCAGGCCATAGTCACATTTCCGGTGACCTTAGGCAGAGCCAGGCTTTGCCAGTGGTGAACCTCAGCCTGGTGGGCATGTGCTGGGACCTCACTCGTAACAGATCACAGTGGCGTCACTCTCCAACACTGTCTTAGGAAGACAGGAACAGATCTCCCACTGACTATGCTGCTTCTACAATTAACTCTTTGTGAGACAAGTTTTTTAAAAATTCCCTCATGATATCTTTCATATGAAGTGAAAAATCAAGTTCAAAGCCACAAATCATACCAAGTTATTTATTGGTGAAACAAACATTTCTCACTGTTTTGCACCAAGCCCTAATTCACTTCTCAAAAGAACCATTTTTTAGCCTGTTTATTCACATCTTTATTGGCAATAAAGTTTCTCCTTGAGGCTCCTTCCTGGATGGCAGAGAGTGACACATATTTATCCTCCCTCTGTAGTTTTCAGTGACAACAGCTCATGAAAACCAAACACATACACAAAAATAATTACACAAGAGGTTTCAGACTGTGACATACAATCTTTTAAATATTTAGGTTTTAGACATTAATGCTTTAAGTCAAACATATAAAATTATTCACAAGATAATTGTAGGATTAATTTAGAATAAGTGCTAGAGCATTTTAAACAGAAAATTTAAACAATTTTCTTGGGAAAAATGTATGAAATCCCTTGGACATTTTAAAGTTGGGCCATATGTCTTCATATTACTGACTTATAAGTGTTATTTTATGTATTCTGGATACAAGTGTCTTGACAGATAATGTGATTTGTAAATATATTTCCTATTTTGAGTATGGTATTCTCACTTTTTATGTTTTACACTGAGAATAAAAATTACTGTGATTTTGATGACATCCAATTTTTCTATGTTCTTTTCCTATCTTTTCTAAGAGACCATCAAATAACCCAAAAATATGAAAGATGTATCCCTATGACTTCTAAGTACTTTCTGGGTTTAGCTTAGGTTTGTGATCTAATTTGAGATGAATGCCATGCAGTTGGCTCTCCATATCTGTGTGGTCTGCATCATGGATCTGACCAGCCATGGATTTAAGATATTCAGAAAAAAATGCATTTGTACTGAACAAATATAGACACACACATACACCCCCACCGTCGTTACTGCCAAAACAACACATTCTAACAGCCACCATCTATGGATGTAGCATTTTCTGTGGTTTGAATATGGGTAGCATCATTAAAACATCCTCATGCTAAGGTTTGGACTCCAGAGTGGCAGTATTCAGAGGTACTGTGGCTCTTCTAAAAGATTTGGCCATGTGGGAGGTTCTTAGGATATTAAGGCATGTCCTAGAAAGGAACTGTGAGACCCCATCTCCTCTGCTCTGTCCTCTTCCTGGCTCTAGCTGTGAGTGGCTTCCTCTCTCCTAGGTTCCCACCATGATGGGCCACCATTCCTACAGGCCCAAACCAGTGGGTCTTCCCAACCTTATATGCCAACTTCCAGAGCAATGAGCCAAAAAAGCTGGATGCTATCCATTCATATTATATTGGGCTTTATAAATACCTAGAGATAATTGAAAGTATAAGATGTGCATATGTTATGCACAAGCATTCTGTCATTTTCTGTAAGAATCCTGAGTATCCTTTGATTTTGGTATCCGAAAGGCGTGGAACAAATTCCACACTTGCCCAGGAATAGTTGTACATGATTTACAGTAAGGTCAAAGTTGATTTGTTTTTCTGCTGTCCCAGCACATTGTTGGTAGCATTATTCTTTTCCCATGTAATTGTCTTTGTGTCATTGTCATATACTAGTTGACCATAAACGCAAAGCTTTGTCTCTGCATCCTCAATTCTATGCCATTAAATTACATGTGTCTCCTTCTATAAGCAACATGTCTTTATTGCTAGAGTTGGTAGTAAGTTTGAAGTTGGAACATGTTAATCCTCCAACTTTTTAAAAAATTTTCTGCTTATTCTGGATCTCTTGCATTATTTGCATGAATTTTAATACTAGCTCACAGATTTTATGTGGTATAAATTATTTCAAGTTTAATAAAGTATGTTTTATGGTCCAACACAGAGTCTATCTAGCTAGTCTAGAGAACATCCCGTGCATATTTGAGAAGACTGTATTTTGCTTTTGGTGGTGGATAGCTCCATACATTTATGTTTCTTGACAGTTTATATTATTTAAATCTTATGTTTCCTTGTCAATTTCCTGCCAGTTTATTTCACCCATGATTAAACTGTAGGATTTGGGCTATCAACAGGTGACTCTAAGAGATCATTCTCCTGCAGAAATACCTATAGATGCACTAGCCACAGATTTCCAGTAAAAAGAAACATCAAAATCAAATTTGGGGGGCCAGGTGTGGTGGCTCACGTCCGTCATCCCAGCACTCAGGAGGCAGAGACGGGAGGATTGCTGAGTTCGAGGCTTGCCAAACCCTCTCAGGCCCAGTGTGGCCATGAAGACCGAAACCTGAATGCTCAGTGTGGGATTCCAAACCTGCTCGGCGAATAGGCACAGAGCAGACATCTCTCTGTGGTCGGGTGTCTGTCCTAACCTATCTGACACTTGTCAGAAAACTCAGCATTGCTTCCCCTAACTCAGAAATCAGAGTGGAAAAGGAAAAGTGGGCTGTCATCTCTTGAAGCAATGACCACTGTTGAGGCAGACTCCAGAACCTAGAGGACAATGTACAGCGGTTGACCAGGGAATGAGGCCATTGGATCATTGGTGGACACTGCAGTTTAGAAGGTCATGGCCTTTACTGAGTCACCAGTCTTCTTGTTCAGTTCTGTCTGTTTTTCTTCATATATTTGAATTTCTGCAGTTAGGTACAGTTCTGTCTATTACTATTCTATCTCTATGAAAGACTAATCTGTACATTAGAATACATGGTTGTCACTGGTAAAATTTCTTTTAAAATAGATTTTGTCATATATAATTAGTATAACAATAGCATATTCTCTTAACAGTTTTTAAATACTTGTGTGGTGTACTCTCTTTCATCTACTTAATTTTAATCTACTTATATTTTTAAAATAAATTTGAATTCATTTTTTATAATCTCTTCCTTTTAATTTGAATGTTTAAAATGTAAACATTAAATATGGAATTTCCACCTGATATCCTGTTTGTTAATCTTTATATTTTATGGGTTTATTTAACTTCTATTCTTCCAGCAGGGATTTATTTAACTTCTATTCTTTAGTCTTAAATAGATATTTTCTAACCTGCCATTTTAATTCCCTGTCATCTATTTTACTATACTTTCAGTCACTTGCTTAAGGGCTTCCCAGAAGTTAGAATAATTGTACTAAGTTGACACGCATAAAATTTTGTTCCTAGATTTTTCTACCACAGTTCTTTGGTTTCTTCTTATTCACTTTATGTTATCAAAGTTTTTAAAATCAGATTCCACATTTAGTGATATATTTTCTATCACTGCAACAAATGTCCAGATACTTTGTTTTGTTAGTTTGAAGTAAGTTAAATCCGGCCTTTCATCTACATATTTTCATCACTATTAGCTAAGTTTTATCAATTTTTTTTCTTCTGAAACACATGCAGTAAATTTTAAGGTGACATTTTCATTAAACCGTTATATGTCTTTTAAAAGTAAGTAAAGTTACTCTCAAGGGAAAAACAATGAGGACAGGGATGACTTGCTCAAAGACAGGAGGGGATGGGCCAGAAATTTTCCAATAACTTAGATAAATATTGATCAAAATCCTCTATCCCTGAGTCTGGGAAGCCTGAATACATAGGCTTTCTTTTAAAAGCTGATATGTATTTATTGAAAAAAATCTTCTTACTTTGTTAATTCTTAAACTTTTAACAATTTGGTACAAGTGCTGAGATATACAGGGGAGGAGTCTATCCCTCATCATCTGCCAAAATCTCAGGATAAATTCCATGCAATTTGTTTTTTATTTGTTCTGTTATAACTTTGTAAGAAAACATTTCAAAATAAGTTTGTTATATTATTTTATGTTTAACTATTAAAAGCAGAAATGTGAATCCACGAAGATCTTTTGAAGTCACACTGAGCATTAACCCTCCTTTCCCCTTTGTCTTTGCCACTCTACTGCAGGAATGTTTATGGAGGAAATGAGATTCACTATTTGCATAAACCAATATATTTTTGGTACCAATGCAAGTCAAATTACCTCCTCTGACAATATGGAAAGATGAGGATATTGGATTATGTTTGTAGCCAATTATAAATGTCATGGTTGAATACTCACCCTTGTAACATTATATAAAGATAAGAAATCCTAGTATGAAAAGACTTCATGGGGCTCTTTTGTGGAATTAGGAGTAAATGAAGGCCTTTTCCTGCAAGGATCAGAAATGTGTGGGGAGTAAAACAGTAAAGAAGAAATTCTTCTTATTAAATATTACTACCACATTATAAGAATTAACATTATTGATAGAAGAAATTATAGTAAGATAGATGAAGTATTTGATTAGAAAATCAATAGACCTAAGTCCTAGTTTTATTTCTGGTGTTTTGTCTGTTATAATCCCTCTCATTTCAAAATTAGAAATAATGTCTTATATGATGAGAAGTAAGTAAGGTAATAAACATGGTAGATTTTGAAAATATAATCAGTAAGTATAATCAGAAAATAGAGTTTTACATGCTTTTTCTGAAATTATTTAAATTCTAGTATTGACTAATTTTACTTATTACATTAGAAGCATCCCAGAGGAGGACCATATTTACAAAAAAAAAAAAAAATCGAGAAACAAACATCACTTAAATTGCACCAAAAATAGATGTCTCTCTCACTGCCCTTGAATAAATATTTTATAAGGGAGAACAGAATTTCTAATGACCATGGATATTTTAAGATGTTTATGTCAAATGCTCACCATAATCAGACAAATCGGCAACAGTAGAGAGAGCTTTTTAAGGAATTCAACTTGGGTGCCAAAAAGCAAGGAAGGCGCAACCGTGAGCGGTGGCCCCTCCGCTGAGTGTCGCACCGCCTCAGAGCCAGCCGACTGCCGACCGAGGCCTCCGCGAACGGGGAGCTGAGGAGCCTTCCCTCCATCCAGGCCGGGTGTTGGGTACTTGGTCTCAGCAGTGAGAAAGGTAACCAAGACTGGTGCCCAGCCCACTGTAGCCTTAGTAGATTCTAATCAGAGAAACCAACTCACTAGGCCCAGACTTCTGACCCACAGGAATGTGAGCAAAAGAATCTGTGATCTTATAACCTTTTAAATTCATAATAATGTATTATAGATCACTAGAAAATGAATCGATTCAGACCCAAAGGGTCTTCTTAGAATCACTCGCTCCACGTGGTTCCAAAGCCCAAGCACTCAGAAGGCTCGTGGAAGACCAGAGAGCACATGGGGACAGAAAATGGAAGATGGAGTCATCAACTCTTCCAAATGTGAAAGCATTCACCAGGTTACCCCCAGATAAACCTAAAATAGATTAGAGGCTTTAGTATTTCAAGGGTTTAAAGTGCATATAGCTCCTGAGCTGACAGGTGGCTGTCGTCTTGTGGTGAGGCTAAGGAAAATGTTTTAAAGGTAAGTAAAACACTGAGAAGTAAAATTGACACCTGCACAACACGGAAGAAACGTGCATCGTAGGCTTACTCCAGGCAAATAACTGAAGTAAGAAGCAAACAAAAATATAAGCAAGAGCCCCTGGGGGATCAGAACCCAGAGATACTGTAATGTATTATTGAAAATGTCAAGTTGTCAGAAAAAAATTACAAGGTACATAGAATTGAGAAAGTATAACTCAAACAAAAAATAGAAAAAGCAGGCAATAGAAACTGTTGCAGAAAGAATCTAAATATTAGAATTGGGAAATAAATTCTTAAAAGTACCTGTTATAAAAATACTCAAAGTAGGGGCTGGAGCTCAGTGGTTCCGGTGCCTGCCTCGCAAGCACAAAGCCCTGAGTTCGATCACCAGTAACCACATACAATGCTGGGCGTGGTGACTCATACCTATAATCCCAGCACTCGGGAGGCAGAGGCAGGAGGATTGCTGAGTTCGAGGCTTGCCCAGGCTACATAGTGAGCTCAGGGCCATCCTGAACTACAAAGTGAGACCCTGTCTCAAAAAAAAAAAAAAAAAAAAAAACCTCAAAGTAAAGAAGAAACACTGCGTAAAGATTGAAAAAAATGATAGGTATATATCCAAGGTGAAATGCTAAGGAGGATAGAAATATGTTTTAATTATGAATATCTTAGAGTTTAAAATATAATAAGTAAAGTAAAAAAACTCACTTTGAGGAGTCCAGTAATAGATTTGAGCTAGAGGACAATATAATGTTGTGCTTGAAAATAAAGTAATAGAAATCCAATCTAAAGAAAAAAGACCAGTGAGAGTCTCAGGAACAAGTGGGACACCGACAAACACATAATTCTTGTTTTTGTTCTAATGGGTAATGTCTGTTTTCATAGTTAGAGTACATATCTTTAACTAGTACGCACAGTAAATCACTGTGAATAATGTTCCCCCAAATATGCCTGTATCACAGCAAGCAGAATTTGTAAATAAATTGCTAAAATTAAAAGAGACTTTGAAGATGTGACTAAGTTAAAGACCTTGAGGTGAGGAGATGCTCAGTGTAACCACAAAGTCCTTAAAATGAGGAAAGGCAGAAGCAGAAGAATAAAGATATGATTACAAAGCAGAGGACAAAGAGAGAAAGACTGGGACAGAGACAGAGAGAAATGAAAACAAAAATGTTATTATCCTGGTCTTAAAGAGAAAAGCTACAACCAACAAATGCCTCTATAATCTGGGAAAAGCAAGGCAAAGATTCTCTCCCAGACATTACAAGAGGAAACTCACCCTGCTAACACACTGATTTGAGCCACACGTGCATCTTTTGGGATTGTGATACAGAATTGCAGAACAGTGAAGTAACGTTGTTTTAGGTCAGGATGCTGCCACACAGCTCGCAGGAGAGCTCAGAAAGACAAAATGCAATCAACTAGTCCAAAATTAAAATAGTGCTGAAATGCACCAGCCTGATGTCTAGTTTAGAAACCTATAATAGCATATTTTAATTTCTCTACTACCATCCCTCACGCTATTACTGTCATAAATTTTATTTATTTAAAGTTATAATCTATGGAATACACCATTAATATTTGTACAGAAACATTTAATGAACATTTTAACAGCTTTATTGAGGCCTAACATATGCTACACAATCTGCTGATTTAAAGGGCAAAATTCAATGAATTTTAATATGCCCACAGAGTTCTATAGCTAATATGAAAGTTGCTATTAAAATTTTCTCACCCCCTTAAAAATTCGTGTTTGTCACTATCCAATTACTTTGTATCTCCTTCCCTCCCAGAATCTAAGCTACCGTGAGCCTACCCTCTGCCTTCTAAGTTATCTATTCTGAATAAGTGTAATTGATCAGTACGAGGCGTTCTGGGACTAACCTCTCTCCGCATCAAATTGTCAAGGTCCATCCACCTTGGTGCAGCGCCTCTTTACTTTTTATTGTCAAATAACAATCTCTTGAATGTATAATCGCGTTTTATTCAGTTCAGCTGCTGGCTTTTCTCTATCTTTTTGGCTCTCAGGAGTGATTCTGCTATGCCAATTCTCATGCAAATTTCTGTGTGGACTTCAGTTTCATTTCTTACAAAATGTATCGATATATTCAGAGAAGTAGATTTAGTGGAGCAAATGATAACTCTCTGTTTAAAATTTCGAGCAACAGCCAGTGTTCCAAACCACCTATATTGCTTCACATACCCACCAGGAGCGTACAAGGCTTCCAAACACCTCCTCATCCTAACCAGTGCTTGTTAACATCTCTCTTTGTAACTCTAGTTACCCTAGTAGATACAAAGTAGCAGTGAATTGTGGCTCTGATTTGCATTTCTAAAATGCCTATTAAGTTTGAGGTTCTTTTCATGTGCTGATTGGCCATTTGTGTATCTTTCAAGAAAATATTTTTAATAATCCTTATGAATTTTTTATTGAGTTATGGCTTTTTAGAGTTTTTTTGTGTCCATGTACAACTGCCTTAACTAATATATGACTTGTAAATGTGTTTTTACATTCCTAGCGTTTTTCCTGAAAGGAAAAAGTATTTTTTCACATCTTTTTTAATTAGTACATATGGGTTATACAGAGCAATGGGTTTGTTTTGGCAGATTACTGCATTAATGGAAAATCTTTTAATTTTAACTAAACACTAAATATTGTTCTTTTGACAACCTTCCTTCTGCATCTTATTTAAGAATCCTATGTGGCTCCTAAGGTGGGTGTCCTTCAGCAAATACACCCAACCTGAAGGCATCCATGGAGAGAGAGAATGGCTGTGTGGCTCCAAAACCTAAGGGCAGCAACATCCATCTTCAGGAGGTGTCAAAAGCTGGACTTGCACCGTCACTGCCTCGACCTTTCTCTACATCCTTCTACTTGTCTTCCAGTAAGTAGAGTAGTGAATACAGACTAAGCACAAGAAAAGATCATTTATAGAATTAGCACCCTGAAGTAATTAGTACTTAAACCTTGGAAAGTTTATATAATTCTTTGTAAAGAATAATTACAGTAGGGTGTACACTTGTAGAGTGCTTGAGAATCTGGGTTTGAGTCCCAGCTCAGCTATCTAGTAATTTATTTTAGTTAGTTAGTTAGTTAGTTAGTTAGTTAGTTAGTTACTTACTTACTTACTTACTTACTTACTTACTTACTTAGTTGTGGTACTGGGGCTCAAACTTGGGCTTTCGTGCATCCAAGGTTGGCACAGTACCACCTGAGCTAAATCCCCAGCCTCTCTAGTAATTTTAACAAATGACTTTGAGCCTTGACTCCTTAAATGTAACATGAACTATATAATAGTACCCAGCTTTGCAGAGCTGGGAAAGTAGACTGAGCATTCAAATTATTAAAAACAAAACAAAACAACAAGTACAACAAAAAAAAAAAACAATTAGCTTAGCAGTTCCTAGAGCTAATAGCAGAAATTCAATATATAGTCAGTTCCCTCCTCTTTGTATGAATATTGAGCTGGCAGACAGGTGCTGCTGCCTTCACATATCCAACCCCCAGCTTCCTGCAGATGACCGTCCTGTATCAAGTCAGTCTGGGAACTACTTCTTTTACAAAGTTTTATCTGGAAGGAGCTTCTGGCATGGAGATTTTTCTTTCAGAACTCTCTGTTGTATATATCAGCTATACTTAGCCCTGTGAACCAGACAGCCCAGTGCCTTGTGATGAGCTCACTTTGAAGTCAAGGTTCACATCTGTCTGATAGTCTACTCACTTTGTGTCCCAAGTGCTGTTCATGAACATCCCAAGAGTGACAATGGCCCAGAACATGCAAATATATCCTGAACTACTGGAATTACTAAGAACCAGGAAGAAAAGACACATATAGAGGCTAGACACCCTGCTGCACCTATTCCAGGTGTTTGAGGAAAGTCAATTGCTTATAACACTGGACACACCTGTTTAACTAGCTGTAATCAGAGTCTGATGGGATTCACAGAGAATTAAACCCTAACAGATGAAGAGCTGGAATGAGTTTAACAACTCCAACCCAAACAGAATGCTATATGATAACAAGACAGCAGAGGAAATTTAAGGTTAACAGCCTTGTACTCTACAATATAATGAGACCCATATAGTAGCAGGCTGAAGCAAAATATAAGCCACAAATACATATAATAACAGCTCATGAATAAATCATTAACATTGATAGCAGTTAAATTGCCTCATTGTGATATAATGTAATTAAAACAGGAGCAATTCACTGACTGGTTCTGGCCTGATGTGGCACCAAATAAAAACGTTTTTCTCAACTGTAGGTATTGTGGATGAACATCCCAACTTTTTTGTACACATTATCTTTTCTTGGATGAACAGCTATGAGCGAAAACAAATTTTCCTAAGTTGGGTAAACCTGTGCCCTCCAGATCTGACTCAGGATTCTTCCTCAAGATTATAGACTTTTTTAAGCCATGTAATTTCATATTTCATATATTCCATATTCCTGGACAGATGAGCCTGGATTCCAATGTGTACAGCAGCTGTGAGCCTGACTACAGAGGCAACATCCCACCCTGCTAAGTCCAACAGGAGTCCTTTCTCTGGAGCAGAGTTCTATCCCCAGCTGTGAACATAACATCCTAACTTCCTGTGCACTGGCCTGTTCATGTTGGGCCTGAAGACACAAAGATAACTCATTCAGGATCCTGTAATTACGTATTTTTTCTGGCTTTGAAGTAGAACTTAGATGTATTAAAAAAATATGAAACTGGGCTGGAGGATTAGCTCAGTGGTTCTGGCGCCTGCCTCACAAGCGCGCAAGGTCCTGAGTTCAATCCCCGGAAACCACATACAATGCTGGGCGTGGAGACTCACACCCACCAACAATCAATACCACATACCACAGTGCCGGGTGTGGTGGCTCACGCCTGTAATCCCAGCACTCGGGAGGCAGAGGCAGGAGGATTGCTGAGTTCATGGTTTGCCTAGGCTATGTGAGCTCAGAGCCAGCCCAAAAAGCGAGACCCTGTCTCAAAAAAAAAAAAAAAAATGAAACTCACAACCTTTACTTTGAAGGATTTTTGATGTAGAGAGATAAAAGGTGATATAAAAGTGACATCTAGATGGTACAATGACTTCTATCTGGTACTTCAGTTTCCTGGTGATGTTAAAACACTTCATTAAAAGGGAGTGGAGGAGGGATTTAATAGGTTGACAAATAATACACAAAGGTCATGAATGTGGAACTTCTTTACTTGAGAATTAAAGGATGGGACTTTTTCTTCCAGGGAGTTCTGTGTTTCTTTGAACATCTATTAAGAGACAGCATTTTGAAGTACCCTTGCTTGAAAAAAGTAAACCTGTCATGCTCAAAAAATAAATGGCCCTATCTCTCCTATGAAAAACAAAATACAGACAAAAATACATATAAATAAGCTCTGATTTGGGAGCAGAAAAATGTGTGAAGAGAGTTGTCATGGGAAGGAGGAATTACAAGATAAACATTAATATCCATGGAGATTGTGACTAGAATATCATATTCAAGTAAAATACCTAGTTCTTTAAAGACAGACAGTGAACTAAGACCGAACAGATCAAAGATTGTGTAGAGACGCCAGTGCAGTGACCAGAATAAATGGGCAGCAAGGAGACTGGCTTAACTGCACAAAGGCCCAAGGACATGCCTGCTTCTGGGAGACCCAGTGGCGACAGTTCTGTCCCTTCCTGTGTACTGAACTGAAGGACATGGCCCATGGAGTTCAAAATGTTATGT
This sequence comes from Thryonomys swinderianus, assembly GCA_004025085.1. Lineage (NCBI taxonomy): Eukaryota > Metazoa > Chordata > Mammalia > Rodentia > Thryonomyidae > Thryonomys > Thryonomys swinderianus. The sequence continues at coordinate 41,711 of PVIC010010435.1, forward strand.
TTTTATAATAAAGTCAGAGCTAGGGGCATGACATAATATGCAAACAAGTAGATCTAAACAAAATCGTTGAACCTCAGGAAGAGAAAGATCCATCAGTGCACTCAGAGGCACCAGGACAGGGCCGGCCACACCGGAGCAGGAGGTGAAGGGAAGAGGAGCCCTGGTAAGGACGTAGACAGCATCATCTCCCTGCAAGGATGATGGATGGTTGCCTCCCACAGAAAACCCCACTCAGGCACCGTGGACCATCTGCAAACCATCCACTCAGGAACTCATCCCAGGGTGGGGCTCATTCATCTTCATTTTTAAAAAATACATAGTAGCTCTATCCCATCCCAAGTGGTTTTCGCGCAGTATTGTTAGAGATGCTCTTTTGGAACAAGTCCTTACCTACTTCAAAGTATCTGTTTCAAAGTTTCCTTTGTGCTAGCCTACAAAGGCTCTGTAAGTGAACTGTGCCAAAGTCTTTATCATTACATCATTATGTACCGAGTTGTTCTTCTGTTTTCATTTTACTTCCCAAGTAAATATTTCAAAAGAAATTCTCCAACATAATGGGTCTAAAGAAACTTGAGAGATCATTTTCAATGAAACAAGTCCTTCCTGCTTCTCCAATGCACTGAAAAATACTTTACTATGTTAAAATTTCCAAAATGCAGCTATGAGAAACACCCACTAAACTCTGTGGATGAATGGATGACCTTTATCAAAGAAATAGTACACAAGGCCCTGGAAATCCTGGGCTTTACAGAAATCCCACCTGTTTTCTTGGCTATGTGCCTATTGAAGCAGTCATATCTTTCTAAATCCCCAGATTTTTCAAGTACTCTTTCAAATGAAGGACTAACAACTCTGTGCGCCTAAACTCCAGCTTTCTCTTTCCATGCTAAATCATGGAAATTAAATCTGCCTAAAGATGAAAGGTGTGAATTCAAGCAAGAAGCCACTGGTATTGCTAGCTGCCATTTTTTTCTGTTGCAAAGAGATTTCCTCAGAGATTATTTTATTGCTTTGCGTGTGCTTAAAATGTCAGTGTGTAGCTTATTCAACTAATTGTGCCACTACCCTTGGTCCTCAATGAAATCCTTTAGAATCAACAGCTATTTCAGGCATAACTGTTTTAGTTAAGATGTTGTATCAAATTAGAGTGGTGGAAGATGATGATGTCCTTCGACTCTATCAATTATAAATGAACTGTTACTTAGAGAAAATTAGAATTTCTAATGTTTGTCCCTCCCCACGGTCAGCCAGGCTGCTCTTTGAATTAACGCTATGTTAATTCTCAAAGTAAAGATTTGAAGGAGCTAATCAAGCAGAAACTTATTTTTCTAAAGTTTCACTTTGCATGCTGCATCATTATGCAGGAAAATCCTGTGGAAAGGCACACAAAGCAGCCTAGGAATGTGGTGGGTTAAACCCCTGGTGTTTCACCCGGCTGATAGAAGATGCAGGCGATGTGGAAAAGCATCTTTGTGACCAAGTGCAGACTCCGTTGCTGTAAGAAAATAAACTAGGATCCTGCAGTTTCACAGGGCAGAATTTGAAAAGAACTTTCCACTTGCTGGTTGTCTCATATTGAATGAATTTTTATCACCTCCCTATGACTCTTTTTCTGAAAATTGGAGCAAGAATCTCTAACTTGTATGAGTTTTTCACAAGTTAAATGTGACAGGGCACATGCAAGTGCATAGTACCAGGCCTGCTGCAAGCCC
>PVIC010010436.1:6536-43519 GCA_004025085.1 Thryonomys swinderianus
TGAGCTCACTATGGTGCCCAGGCAAGCCGCCGCGAACTCAGCAATCCTCCTGTCTCTGCCTCCCGAGTGCTGGGATTACAGGCGTGAGCCACCACGCCCAGCATTATATGTGGTAACCGGGGATCGAACTCAGGTCCTTACGCTTGCGAGGCAGGCGCCGGAACCACTGAGCTAACCCTCCGGCCCTCTATCCATGTTTTATTTCTTTTTCTTCTCTAATTACTCTGGCTGTTTTGAGAACAATGAACAAGAATGGCGATACAGACATCCTTATCTTGTTCCTGATTTTAGGGTGAAACCTTTCAGTTTTTCTCCACTTAGTATGATATTGGCCTTTGGTTTGTCATATATGGTCAAATCTTTGTTTTGAGATACCTGAGATTGAGATAAAGACCTTCTATTCATATTTTTCAGTTTTTTATCATGAATGGGTATTGGATTTTGTCAAATCCTTTTTTCTTTGTCATTAAATGATCATATGGATTTTATCCTTCCTTCTGTTAATGTAGTGTCTTATCTTTATTAATTTGTGTGTGTTGAACCATCCCCACATACCCGAAATTAATCTTACATGGTCATGATGTGTAGTGTTTTTGACTACACATTCCATTTCCAGTAATTTTTTTTTTTGAGACAGGGTCTTGCTTTATAGTTCAGGTTGGCCCTGAGCTCACTATGTAGCCCAGGCAAACCTTGAAATCAGCAATCCTCCTGCCTCTGCCTCCCAAGTGCTGGGATTACAGGCATGAGCCACCATGCCCGGCATCTATGGTACATTGTACTGATTGCCGGTGGGCGTGAGTCACCACAGCCGGTATTGTTGTATGTGGTTACCGAGGATCAAACCAGGGACCTTGTGCTTGCTAAGCAGGCGCTGAAACCACTGAGCTAAATCTCTGACCCTCCAGAATTTCTTTTGAGGATTATTGCATCTATGTTCACTAAAAAGACTGGCCTGAGTTTCCTTTTTTCACTGGTTCCTTTTCTAGTTTTCGAGTCAGATTAATGCTTGTTTCTAGGAACAAGTTTTAGTAGTACTGCTTCCCTTTCTATTTCATTAAAATTTCAGAAGTATTGGCATTTGATCTTCGCTAAAGTTCTTAGAGAATTTAGAATTAATCTGTCAGGATTTGAGTTTTTTTCCTTCTTTACTTCAGTAAGACTGGCTATGGGTTTGTCTATTTTGTTTATTCTTTCAAAGATCCAACTCTTTAATTCATTATTTGTAAATTTCCTCAGTATTAATTTCTGGTCTAATCTTTATAAATGTTTTTCTTATACTAGCTTTGGAGTTGGATTGTTTGATTTTCTAAGACCTTGAGGTATATCATAAGGTGATTCAGTTCAGCTCAGTCTGTTTTTCTAATGTGAGAATCTACTATTAAAATCATATCTCTCAGAACTTTGTTTCCTATAGACTCCCATATGTCATGCTGGCATCATCGTTTGATTGCAGGAACTCTCTAATTTCTTAATTTCATTTATTTCCCACTGATTACTCAAAAGGGTACTGTTTAATTTCCTTGTTTTTGCAGAATTTCTGTAGTGCCTTTTGTCATTGACTTCTACTTTCATGATACTATTTATCTGATAATATGCATGGAATAATTTAGACTCTTCCATTCTTTTAAGCAAGCTTTACGAGTATGTAGTATATTCTGAAGAAAGTATCATCTGCTACTGAGAATGTGCACTCTGTTGTACAAAACACTCTAGATATTTATTAAGTCCTTCTGTTTGAAAGTTTGGTTCAGCTCTGATATTTCTGTTGATTTTTTGTCTAGTTGATCTGTCCATCATGTGACAGTAAGATACTGAGGTTCCCCATTGCAATTGTATTGGTTTCTCATGTCCAGTAATGTTTGTTTTATGAAATTGGGTGTACCAGTATTTGGTGCACATGTTTACAATTGTTATATCTTCATGTTGAACCATTTCGTTAATAAACACACAGTGATTTTCTACGTCTCTTCTGATCAGTTTTGGCTTGAGATTCATTTTGTCTGAGAAGATAGCAACTCCTGGTTTGTTTTCCATCCTTTGATTTTTAATGTGAGTTTCCTTTTGAATTAAATATGTTTCTTGTAAACTGCATGTCATTGGAATTTGTGTCATGACCATTCTGCCAATCTGTATTTCACTGGGGAATTGAGACCATTCACACTGAGTTATTACTGAGAGGTATTGATTCTTCTTGTTCCATTATTTTCCTGTAGCTGATTTCTTTTTTGCTTAGCTGCTCATCTGTTGTTGGAAACATTTTTTCATTTTCTTGTTCCTTTTTAGGTAGCTTTGAATGATTAGTCTTAAAAGGCATATTATTGCTAGTGAGAACATCATGTGAGATTCAGGCCCAGATCTGCACCTACACAGTAACTAGCATGGCAGTGCTGGGACTAGGATTTGGTTGAGGCTGGGATAAGCAGCTCTGTCCCACCTGAACAGTGCTTATACACTGAATTCTCAGACCATCATATAAGACTCAGGCCTGAATCTGCACCTATGTAGTAACTAGCGCGGCAGTGCTAGGACTGAGACGTAGGCAAGGCCTGTGTGAGTGGCTCTGCCCAACCTGAACAGTGCTTATGCACTGACTTCTCACCAACATACAAAACTATGGCTTGGAATCTGCATCTATACAGTAAGTGCTGGGGTTGTCCTGGGATTTACGCAGAGGCCTAAGGGCTAATGATATCAGGAAGATGACCCAGGAAGAAATCATTTTAAGCATTCTAAATATTAGCAAGAAAGATACTTGGAACAAGCAGTTTACAGTTTACTGAAACTAACCCAGAAATTAAACTAAAAACATGAATAATAGCAAAAAAGTCAAAATGAGAAAAAAACAAATAAGACCCAAACCCATAATTCCCAATCTTCAAAGGAAAATTAGGGACCAAAGAAATGAACCACCTTGAACACAACCACCTGGACTCCCTGAACTGGCAACAAACGAGAATATGGAAAAAATGAAATTGGAAATAATATCTCAGATAACACAGATGATGATCAGGGTGAATGACACAGATAAAAATATACAGGACCTCAAGAACATGGAATCCCAACATAGAAAATAAGTGGAACTCAACAGACAGGTTCAAACAGAAATTCAAGAGATTAAAAACTCCATTGAAAGCTTATGTAGTACAGCTAGTGAATCTGAAGACAGAATTTCAGACATAGAAGAAAAGATTGCAGCTAATGATTAGGAAAGGAAAAATTTCTTAAAAATAGTAAGGGGCCATGAGAAATCAATCCAGCAGCCACTAGATGATGCAAAGAATAAAAACACTGATTGGAGTAACAAAGAAACAAGAGATAATGCAAATGACAGGGGGAAAAAACGGTTCATAGATGTAATGGAAGTAAACTTCCCAAGCAAGAGAAAAGAATTGATGTATAGAAAAATGAGGCATATAGGACTCCAACTAACTGTGATTACAAAACCTACACCTAGACATATGATAGTCTCAGTACTAGAATCTCAAGAGAAGAATGAAATACTGAAAACAGTTAGAGAAAACAAATCACATGCAAAGGAAAGCCCATCAGAATTACTATGCCGGGTGTGGTAGCTTCACCTGTAATCTCAGCACTCAAGAGGCAGAGGCAGGAGTATTTCTGTGAGTTCAAGGCTTGCCTGGGCTGTACAGTGAGCTGAGGAGCATCCTGAACTACAAAGCAAGACCTTGTCTCAAAAAAAGACTTTTCATCACAAACCCTCAAATCACAGAGAGCTTGGTATGAAGTATTTCAAGTGCTAAAGAAAACAACCACCAATGTAGATTGATGTATCCTGCAAAACTATCCTTCAAAATCGATGGGGAATGTTCCATGACAAAGAACACCTGAGAAACTTCATAAACACCAAACCTGCACTACAAAAAAATTCTTCATAAGGGCTGGAGATTTAGCTTAGTGGTTCCAGCGCCTGCCTTGCAAGCGCAAGGTCCTGAGTTTGATCCCGGTAACCACATACAATGCTGGGCGTGGTGGCTCATGCCTGTAATCCCAGCACTCAGGAGGCAGAGGCAGGAGGATTCCTGAGTTCCAGGCTCGCCTGGGCTACATAGTGAGCTGAAGGCCAGCCTGAACTACAAAGCAAGAACCCATCTCAAAAAAAAAAAAAAACTACATAATATCCTATAAAAAGACAGTGCAGCTCAGAACTCCATGAAGCCTAACAGAATGAAGCCATGGCAAGAAAAAAAATTAAATGCGGGGGAGGGGCAAGCTACAGAAAAATAACATGACAAGTATAAGTCAACACATATCAGTTATAACCATCAATGGCCTAAATTGAACAATTAAAAGAAATAGCCCGGCAGAATTGATCAGGAAGCAAGATCTGACAATATGATGTACTCATGAAACACACTGAATTCAAAAAGAAATCCATAGACTGAAAATAAGAGGATGGAAAACAATTCTCCATGAAAAAGGAAACTGCAAAAAAGCAGGAGTAACTATCTTATTTGCAGACAAAGTCCATTTCAAGCCAAAACTAATTTAGAGAGATAAAGATGGTCATTATATTTGCATACAGGGATCAGTCCAAGAGGAAGAGCTGACAATCATAAATATATATGCACCAAATTTTAGCACACCCAACTATATAAAACAAATATTAGTGGACATGAAAAGCCAAATAAGCACTAACATAATAGTAATGGGGGACCTCAATACCCCACTATCACGAATAGATGAACTACACAAAAAATAATTTAATACTAGAACTGAATCAAACTTTTGAACAAATGGACTTAATAGATGTCTACAGAGTACTCCACCCCACAAAACCTTAACACACATTCTTCTCAGCTGCACATGGGTCATTCTCCAAAACAGACCACATGTTAGCTCATAGAACTTGTTTATGTAAATGCAAAGGAATTGAAGTTATCATCTATATACTATTAGATCATAGTGCCTTGAAATTGGAGATCAATAGCAAAAGAAATTCCAAGAACTTTATAAACATATGGAAAATGAATAACAGTCTTCTGAAGAAACAATGGGTCATGGGAAAAATTAAGGGACCATTCATTCATGATCAAAACCCTACAGAAAATTGGAATAGAAGTTCTTTATCTCAACCCGATAAAAGCTATTTATGAAAAACCAACAGCCAGTGTCATACTAAATGATGAAAAACTGAAGCATTTTATACTAAAATCAAGAACAAGACAAGGATGTCCACTATCATCACTCCTGTTAAATATAGTTCTGGTAACATTAGCCACAGCAATTAAACAAGAAAAAGAAGTAAAATGAGATAAGAAAGGAAGAAGTTGTCACTATATGCTGATGACATGATATCCTAAACAGATGATCCCAAAAGCTCAACCAAAATACTACTTGACTTAGTCAACAGGTTCAGTAAAGTAGCTGGGTACAAGGTCAAAAACAAACAAAAAAAAACCTTCCTATACACAAATAATAGATTCAGTAAGAGAAAAATAGAAGAAATAATTCCTTTCATAATAGCACTCAAAAGTGAAATTTCTAGGAGTCAATCTAACAAAAGAGGTGAAAGAGTTCTTCTCTGAAAACTACAGCACCCTGAAAAAGGAGATCAAAGAGGATACCAGAAAATGGAAAGACATCCTTTTCTCCTGGGTAGGAAGGACCAAAATTATCAAAATGGCCACACACCCTAAGTACTATACAGATTCTGTGCAAACCTGATTGAATTTCCAATGCATATTTCACTTAATTAGAGAACATGATCCAAACATTTGTCTGCAACCAGAAGAGACATAGAATGACAAAAGCAATGCTAGGCAACAAAGATATCACAGGGGTTATCAGAATCCCCAACTTGAAACGCTACTACAAAGCCACTAGGATAAAAACAGCATGGTACTGGCAAAGTAACAGACCTGAGGATCAGTGGGACAGATCAGAAGACATATAAACAACTCCAGACAGATTAACTCTCCTCATCTTTGACAAAGGAGCCAAATATCTTCAATAGAGGAAAGATAGCCTCTTTAATAAATGGTGCTGGAAAAACTGGGTTTCAACCCACCAAACATTAAAGCTAGATCCATGTCTTTTATCATGCACCAAATCATCATCCAATCAAAGTGAATTAGAGACCTAAATATTAAAATAGAAACACTAAACCTACTGCAAAACAGGTTAGGTAGCACTCTTAGAGACATTGGCTTAGGGAAAGACTTCATGAGCAAACCTCTGAAGCATGAGAACTAGCAGAAAGAATCAACAACTCAGATCTTATTTTATTAAAAAACTTCTGCACAGCAAGAGAAACCACCAACAGAGTGGAAAGACAACCTACAAGTTGGGAAAAAAATTTTACTAGCTGCTCATCAGACAGAGGGTGACTATCTAGACTATTTGAAGAACTTAAAAATATCAACCCCTCCAAATTCAAAGACCTAATTAAAAAATGGGCTTCTGAAATGAACAGACACTTTTCAGAGGAAGAAGTAAAAGCAGCTAAGAAGCATATAAATGCTCAACATCACTGGTCATTTAAGAGATGCTGATGAAAACAACACTGAGATTTCATCTCACTCTACAAAGAATGGCTGCTAACTCTAAATTAACCAACAACAAATGCAGCGAGACTGCAGGGAGAAAGGAACCCTTCTCCACCATTGGTGGAAATGTGGACTGGTGCAACCACTGTGGAGATCAGTGTGGAGATTCCTCAAAATCTAGGATTACAGGTCCCATTTGACCCTGCTATTACCCTGCTAAGTATATACACAAAAGAAAATATTCATATCACAGAGACATCTGTGCACCCATGTTTGTATCAGCTCATTTTGTGATAGCTAAATCTTGGGAAAAACCTAAATGCCTATCAATTGCTCACTGGATAAAGATGTGGTTTGTTTGGTTTGGTTTTTTTAAATATAAAATGGAGCATTACTGAGCCATAAAGAATGATAAATTTGAGTCATCTGTACTCAAATGGATGTACCTTGAGGTCATATTCATAAGTAAAATAAATAGGACACAGATGTGTAAATACCATACTGTTTCTCTAGTATGAGAAACTAAAGGTGTAAATGAGGTCCAGAGTGTATGATACATTTTGAAATAGGAAGAAAATGTTCAAAGGCAAAAGATAAAGTGGGAGTGGAGGAAAATATAGAAGGGAAAGAAAAAACTTCATAGTGGAAACAAAGCTTTTGTATATAGGGGGTTGGAGGGTAGTAGGGTGGGCTGGGGAAGGGGAAAAATGAGAATCAAGATGTGTTATGTACAGGTACAATTTTTTTTTGATGTAGGGTCTTGCTTTTTAGTTCAGGCTGGCTTTGAGCTCACTATGTACCCCAGGCAAGCCTTGAACTCAGCAATCCTCCTGCCTCTGCCTCCCGAATGCTGGAATTAAAGGTGTGAGCCACCACACCTCGCATTGTGGTATGTGACACTGATTGCTGCTGGGCATAAATCACTGGTCTGGTGTTGTTGTATATGGTTACCAGGGATCAAACCAGAGACCTTGCATTTTCAAGGCAGGCAGGCTCTGGAACCACTGAGCTAAATCTCTGGCCCTCAATATAGTTTTTAATCTTTAATTTCTGGGTGAAATATTTTTGTGGACTTTTTTTTCTTTATTGAGTTTATTGGTACATTTTAGGTATAGGTTATGATTCCAATCATCATTGAGAATTTGTACCTACACATGATATATCATGATTCTCACATTTTTCCCATTCCCCTGCCCTTCCTTCAACCCTTCTACACCCCATACATATAAGCTTTGTTTCAGTTTTTTCCTTTTTACCATCAATTTTTTCTCTCCTTTGCTTTCACTATCCTCTTCCCTAGTTCCTGTTCTCCTTTGAACATATTATTTCTATTTCACAATGCCTATTACACATTTTGGGTCTCATTTACACCTTTGTTCTTTTTTGCTTAACTGTTCTTTCATGTATTGTATCATTTTATTTAGCTTATCTAGCTTTTTAATGTTTTCTGAAAGCTTCTGGATCATTTTGGTTATTACAGTATCTCTTTAGTTATATCTTCCATCATGCCATTGTTAAATCTCTTTGATCTGTTTGCTAACCCTTCTGTTATCTTTTCTAGTAATTCAAGTGTATGGCTTATGCTGTTCTCCTCCTTCATGATCCCTCGATTGGCTTCATGGAGGTTGGGTATTTGGGGAAGCAATACAGTTGCCTTGTGCTCTCATGATTCTATTACTTTGCTTTCTGGTTCTTTGGGGGGAAGGGATTATGGGGTGTGTGTGTGTGTGTGTGTGTGTGTGTGTGTTGTTTATCGATGCTTGTAGTGTAAAGACTTCATTGTTGTCATAGAGACCTCTTTAGTCACTTGTTAATGATATACTTTGGGTGTGGTTCACTAGAGCCCCTTGCCTCAGTCCCAAGATCCACCTTGGTTTATTTGTGGGTGCAGTGTGATGAGTCCAACACCAAGTTTTCTTGAAATGTACTCTAGTATTATTAATGTCAAAAAGATAATCTGGCCAGGGGTGGTGGCTCATGCCTGTAATCCCAGCACTCAGAAGGCTGAGACAGGAGGATTGCTGAGTTCGAGGTTTGGCTGGGCTACATTGTGAGCTCAGGGCCAGCCTGAACTACAAAGCGAGACCTTGTCTCAAAAAACAAAATAAAATAGGGCCGGAGGGTTAGCTCAGTGGTTTCAGCCCCTGCCTTGCAAGCCCAAGGACCTGAGTTCAATCCCCCGTAACCACATACAATGCTGGGCGTGGAGACACGCCCACCAACAATCAACACCGCATACCATAATGCCGGACTTGGTGGCTCATGCCTGTAATCCCAGCCCTTGGGAGGCAGAGACAGGAGGATTGCTGAGTTCGAGGTTTGGCTGGGCTACATTGTGAGCTCAGGGCCAGCCTGAACTACAAAGCGAGACCTTGTCTCAAAAAATAAAATAAAATAGGGCTGGAGGGTTAGCTCAGTGGTTCCAGCACCTGCCTCGCAAGCGCAAGGGCCTGAGTTCGATCCCCGGTAACCAGGTACAATGCTGGGCGTGGAGACTCACGCCCACCAGCAATCAACGCCGCATACCACAATGCGGGACGTGGTGGCTCGCGCCTGTAATCCCAGCACTAGGAAGGCAGAGACAGGAGGATTGCTGAGTTCGCGGCGGCTTGCCTGGGCACCATAGTGAGCTCAGGGCCAGCCTGAACTACAAAGCGAGACCCTGTCTCAAAAGCAAAAATAAATAAATAAATAAATAAATAAATAAATAAATAAATAAATAATTTTTAAAAAGATAATCTGAGTGCTTGCTTACACAGAAATAGCAATAATTATATGATCCTGGCAATATCAAGCAAATCAACTGAAGTAGTATCTTCCAGGATATATTGGATCTTAATATAACAAGTAACCCTAGAGAAGAAATTTACAAGTATTATGTAAACATTAAGACAACCCAGGCATTAGAGCAATATGCATGAAATGCAACAACTATGTCTCCGCTAATGGTAGAAAAATAATTCAACATTAACTTCATAGTTAACTGTCAAAAGCTTATATGAAACTTTATGATTATACAGTTAAAGATACAAAGTTTAGGAACAGAAGAATGCAAGAGGAAAAATTTGAAACCTTAATCTATATGAGAATGAGAAATAGTAAAAAAAAAAAAAAAGCAAAACAAAACAAAAAAGATCCTATTGAGGATTTTATGGAATTAAGTAAAGGTAGGAGGTAAAAAGTTGATGAGAAGAAGGAGGAAAAAAAAAGAAATTATATGGGAAGTAAAAAAAAAGAGCAAAAACTCTAAAGGGAGAATAATTAAAAAGGAAAAAGGAGAGAAAGAAAGAAAGAAAAGGAGATAGGAATTGAAAAGGAAGAACAAAAGAAAATTTCTCAAACTCTAATAAACTGGTGAAGAAGGAAGAAAGAAGAAAAAACAAAATAAAGCTAAAAACAACCCCCCCAAAACAAACAAACAGAAAAAAGGAAACAAATAAGCGAGATAAAGTTTTAATGATTTTTTTTTTTTTTTTGAGACAGGGTCTTGCTTTTGTAGTTCAGGCTGGCCGAGAGCTCAGTATGTAGCCCAGGCAAGCCGTCGCAAACTCAGCAATCCTCCTGTCTCTGCCTCCCGAGTGCTGGGATTACAGGCATGAGCCACCACACCGGGCACTGTGGTATGTGGTATTGATTGTTGGTGGGCGTGAGTCACCATGCCCAGCATTCTATGTGGTTACCTGGATCGAACTCAGGACCTTGCGCTTGCGAGGCAGACACCGGAACCACTGAGCTAAATCTCCGGCCCATTTTTTATGATTTTTGAATGTATATGTTCTTCTAGAATCTAATATTGGAGCCATATCCAAATCAACTTGTTTATGGTAGGTAAATGAAGAAGACAGTCAGGCATCAGCAAGCAAGCAGTAGGGTTAGGATAAGAACACCAATGTTGTGACTTAACTCCAGAGCAATTCAGGCTGAGTCTGGTCTCTGGCTGTAAGGATGGGGCCTGTGTCCTTTATCTCAAATATCTCAGGGAGAGGGGGTCTCTTTCCAGTTTTCTCTTAGCTCCCTCATCATGGCTGTCTCCTGCAGTTATTTCTCACCCAGTCACTGTGGAGCTGTAACACTGGGAGCCCTGAAATGATGCTGTCCCAGAGCTATGCTGAGTCCTGAGTTCAACCAATGAAACCTTGTGCAGAGTGACATCTGACCAAGATCTCTCTTAATAGATATAGCAAGCTTTGGACTGAAGCCACTCATCAGCTGTTGTTGCCCACTGAAAAACTCATGTTGGAAAAGAAGCCTACCTCTCCTTGCAAACCATAGCAAGTGCTGGTCTGTTTCACCACTGCATTTTTCCCTGATGCTCTGTGGAATCTTCAGCTTGCACTTTTTATATTCAGTCTCCCTTTCCCATGACCCAGGAGCCAGAGAGAAAGTAAAGATTATTCTTTCCCTTCTCTGTGTTATGTTCTGTCTCTTCAATTTCTCTATAGGTTTTAATTTTCCTGTCTGATCCTTCTTGGTTCCCAAGAACTTACTTCTTTTATTTCCCAGTGTTTAGATTCCAAATCTTAGAGAGGCTGAGTTATTGTTGCTTACCACTCTGTCATTTCCCAACTCTTTTTTTTTTCCAACAACAGATCTTAGACAAAAACTAGCCACCAATGATACAAAACTTACACACCAACACAAAGCATAAAAATGTGAACTTTCAGCCAGGCATGGTGGCTCACGCCTGTCATCCCAGCATTTGGGAGGCAGAGACAGGAGGATTGTGAGTTGGAGGTTTGCCTGGGCTACATAGTGAGCTCAGGGCCAGCCTGAACTACAAAGTGAGACCCTGTCTCAAAAAAAAAATGTAAACTTTCAAATTAAATAGTCAAAAATACGTACAATAACAGGTTGGTTCATGAATGCTTGTTTGCAAACAATTCGGTTTGCAAACAAAAATGCTTTGCAAAATTTTGCTTCCATTCACAAATTCCAAAATGGCTGACAGATATAACCACGGTTATTTCCCCCACATAAACACAAACACAGTCATTTTCCCCAAAAATCATGAAACAAGTTAAGTGTGTAAACCAAGGTACCAGGGCACCTGTATTACCATTTCCAAACTGATAGTTTCATTAGCCTCCACATGCCAACAGTGAAGGATCCAAGTATCCTTCACTAAATGACAATATACACTACCTCCCTCCTCATAGGGTGTCTACTCTAAAGAATAAGTTAGTAGTCTTTTACAATGCTATATCACCCTTTCTACTGATCACTCTCTGAATTTACAATTTCTGCTTCCACCCAGCAGCCAACTGGGGCTCTATATTTGGAGTTAAGGAGGAAGTGAAGGATTGAGGATGTACATTGTCTCCCTATAAAACCCATACCTCAATGATGTAAGTCTGCAAAAATGTATACATGACCAATATGGATAAAATACAGAAAATCCAGTTAACTTTAAAAAGGAGAAAGGAAAAAGTTGGCAACAGGTCTAAACCATAGTGAATGAAGACTTTAAGATTTGACATTTTAGGGTTAGCTCAAATAATTTATTAAGCTCTTCCTTCTATTGCTTTACCATTTTAAAAATGTAATCTGATGGCAAAAAAAAAAAAAAGGAAAGCTGGGGATTTAACTCAAGTGGTACCACTCCAACCTTGGATGCACAAGGGCCCAAATTCAATCCCCGATACTGCCAAAAAAATAAAAATAAAAATATTTTTAAAAGAAAAGAGACAGAAATAAAAATTCAGAGGACTTTAAACAAAAGGAAACAAAGCTTATGTACATGGTATTGTGGGGTGGGCAGGGGAATAGGAAAAAATGAGAATTAAGTTGTGTCATGTACTGGTACAAACTCAATCTCTATTGTGATCATGATGTGTATATAAAATGTACCAATAAAATCAGTTCTATAAAAAAGAAACAGCTGGCCTGGAGATTTAGCTCAGTAGTTCTGGCACCTGCCTAGCAAGCACAAGGTCCTTGGTTCAATTCCCGGTAACCACATACTACAGTACTGGGCATGGTAACTCACACTCACCAGCAATCAGTAGCTCATACCACAGTGCCATTTGTGGTGGTTCACGCTTATAATCCCAGCACTTGGGAGGCAGAGGCAGGAGGGATTGCTGAGTTCAAGGCTTTGCTGGGCAACATAGTGAGCTAAGGGTCAGCCTGAACTACAAAGAAAGACCCTGTCTCAAAAAAAAAAAAAAAAACCAGCAACTTAAATACACACTTTCTGCCTTAATTTATACCTATCAAGATAAAGATACCATATACTATGTAACATTACCTTATATAACACCAATGGGCACAGATGAGCCCTTGGTAGATGCAGCCTCACAAGATAGAAACTCGGGCCTTTGCCTTGCCATGGTCTGGCCTTCACTGCCCTCTTCATCTTGGCCTGTTTCGCTTTCTCATCTCTATCCCCAGCTCTCCTGAAACAATCGCAGTTCTCAGTCTTGCTGTGATGTTTTGGAGCCTTGAGCTTTCACGTTTGTACTCTTTCTACCCCATTTACTGAAGCATCTCTTCTCATAGTATATTTTAACTTTTTGCTATCGAGTACTCCACACTCCTTTTCCATGCCTTAAACAGACATTGGATTTAGTCAACATTATACCCTAAGAACTCAAGGAAAAACTGATTAAAGATTGTAATGTGATGGGTTATCTTTTCTTTTCCTTGTCTTTAGCCTATTTTGCAACTAAGAAATAGAAACCAACTTTCAGAAAGTGATAGAAATGCAAATCATTATTATTTATAAATAAGCCTTCACATGGCAGTTCAACTCATTTCCCTCCTGTACTTTGGAAAAAATCAGTTTTGCATCTATGAACAAATACTTTCTTCAGCATTTTGGATAGGATTACATGTTTGGAGTCTCCTCTGAGGTGTTTTCCTCATAAATTAATGGGTTGAATATAATTTTTGTTTCTTGTTTATATGGAGGAGAATGATGGCCAGGGTGACTAGCTAGGTTATAAAATGAGGTAAAACTATAATGTAAAGTGAAATAAATCAGATAAGCAAGCTTAAATATTGAGTGGTTTCTCATAAGAGAAAACAAAAACGGAAAAGAAAAATTAAAAATTGATAATAGGAAGTAAAGAGATATTTACTTCACATGGGAAGGGGTGGAGAGATGAGGGAGAAGGAGGGAAAGAAGGGGAAGACAATAAAAAGATTATGATGTATTATGTAATGTACCAACTTCTCAGAAAGGAAGGTTTCTGAGACTGTTTGCACTAATACAAAATTTTAAAAACGGCTAGGTAAAAACCAACTTGGGAGCAGGGTGAAGTGAGGAAGGCACTCACCTGGGAAGCAGAAGAGTGGGAAGTGGAGGGTCAACAGAGGGCCCAGCTGCACTAGTACAGGAAGGACACACAGAATCAAACTGAGAGAAATATTTTCAGAACAAATAACATAGGCAAACACTTAACCCATGCTCACATGTAAGGAGATACATATGCAACATTCTGCACAAGATCACCTCAGAGAAAAAGTCTGTTGAGTTCAAAAGAGGATTCCAATAAAGACAATTTCCATAACTGCACATAGATAAATATTTATCCAGTGACCGAGCAGAGAACAGGAAGGCACCAGAAGTGACTGGGATAGGCCTGCAATAGGATACCACCTCCACTGGCAAGGCTAAGAACTAGCACTTATTGAGTACTATGTGCCAGTCATTGATTTAGGTGCTTTATGTGCATCAAATCTCTTCGTTCTGGCATGAACTGATTATATTTCAGTCCCATCTTGAGATGGGGCACAGAAATTAACCTAGGATCATAAAACTTGAATCTAAAAAGTCTTTCTGGAGCCAGAGATTTAACCCAGTGGTTCCTGCACCTGCCTAGCAAGTGCAAGGTCCCTTGTTCAATCCTGGTAACCACATACAACAATACTGGGCGTGGTGACTCACACCCACTGGCAATCAGTACCACATACCACAGTGCCAGGCATAGTGGCTCATCCCTGTAATCCGAGCACTCAGGAGGCAGAGGCAGAGGCAGGAGGATTGCTGAGTTTGAGGCTTGCCTGGGGTACACAATGAGATCAGGGTCAGCCTGAGCTACAAAGCGAGACCCTGTCTCAAAAACAAACAAAAACTTTCTGAATCCAAAGATCATGCTCTTAGCCATTACACTGCATTCTGAATTTGGAATTTACACTGAGTGCAAAAGTTAGTGATGTTCTAGATGTGATGTAGCACATAAACAGCACCTACCTCACCTACAGTTATGAGAATCTGGACCTCATAAGAGGTATTACTGCAGAAAATCCTGCTGCTTGGAGTAATGAAAAAGCAGGTGGGACCAGAAACTGGACTAAGAAGGTTTGGATCGTTTCACCTGAGGCCTGACTCACTCACACTTGGCTTTTGTCAACTACAGTTTTCAATGGGCTATGGCCACGACTAAGATAAAGAGAGAACTCATGGGTAGTTTTTCACTTCAGCTACTCTGGATCACTTCAGGGAAGTGCATCGTCTACAGGGTTACCTGTTCTCATTACGAAGATTGTGGGTGGTGGCAGTCTGATCCCTAGGACAACAGATCGTTTCTGCTGAAACAGTCACGTCCAAGATCTGATTATTCAAAATACATCATTGAATTTTGGATTTTTGGCTTTTGCTTTGTTTTGTGGTGCTGGAAAATGAACTCGAGGCACGCTAGACAGATGCTCTCTCATTGAGCTATACCTCGCTCGATACCGCCAATCTGGCAGATCAGTTTTTAAAATAATAAAATAGTTGTTTAAAAGCCTTGAGAGAAATTTCGGCCGATTACTATTCAAGTACCTGAATCTCCAGCATTACCACTGCCTTCGACAACACCATGCATGGGTAACCCTAAACCGAGGAAGCGTTTCCTGAAGTTGCCCAAAGTAGGAAGCTGGCGTCGCCTGGCGCTGCCCGATAAGACCCGGTCAACTGAACGCGCGCTGGGAACAGGTGCCTGGGGCCCCGCGACGCGAGCCGGGTCTCCCCTCTCCAGCGTGAGGTCACCCTCCTCCCACGGCCCTGGCAAACCCAGACGCCACAGGCTTCCTCGCCCTGGAAGAGCCACCAGGGCGTAGTTCCCTCACCGCTTCCTCCACCGGGGCACCCACCCGTCCCTTCCTGCTACGCAGCGCTTGAACCGCTCAAGCGCCCGGCCGGGGGCGGGGCCTGGGCGGGGCAGCAGCACGCACGCGCGCGCGCAGCAGAAGCCCCGCCCAGGCCCCGCCCCCAGCACAGCCCTGGGCCCCGGAGCAAACCCGTCTCGTGGGGCGGGGGCCCGGAGCAAACCCGTCTTGTGGCGAGGCCGCGGAGCTTCCTCCCTTGGGGTCGCTCTGTGCAGCCGAGTTCTCTTTCCGCCCCTGCCTCGGCGACTCCGAGGCGGACTGGGGACGAGCGGAAGGCGCGCAGGAGCCGAGGCCTGACGCGGCCGGCGGGAGCCGCGGCGGGGTCGCCGGCGCGGGCCATGTCGCTATGGGGGGAGCCTTTGCAAGCCCCGCCGCCCCCGGCCGCGCCCTCGGGGCCGCCGCTAGCGGCTCAGGCCTGGGCGACCGTCAGCAACCTGCGAGAGCCGCTGCTGCGGAGGCTCAGCGAGTGCTTGGACCGTGCGCCCGAGGGTCGGGGCTGGAGGCGGCTGGCCGAGCTGGCGGGCAATCGGGGGCGCCTCCGGCTCAGGTAAGCGCGGGAGGGCGCCGGGGTCTCCTCGGGCGGGACGGGCGGGACGGGCGGGACGGGGCCAAAGATGGGGTCGCCGCCGGGCTTGGGGGGCGCTTTGTCTCCGGTTAGAGAGCCCGAACCTGCGAAGTCCCGGAATGCGAGGGCTGCAGGGTAGGACCCGGGCTTGGGGAGGAAGAGGCGAACATACCTTTCTCCTACCTTCCCGGACCCTGTGCTGAATGAGAAAGGTGAGGGAAGGGAAGCTGACCGTAGGCAGTAGTCCCAAGTGCTTTAAGATGTGAGTCGAAAAGACCGGGATTCAGCCCTCAGGGACGTTAGGAAGGTCGATGGGAACTGTGCAGGTAAAGAGGGAGGGAAAATGAAGAACTAGGGCTGGGCTCCATGAAGCTTTTTTACGTAGAAAGAAGAGAAAGACTGGATCGGAGCCATCATCTTTCCCATCGAACCACGTTACCATGTTCTTTTCTTGACTTAACCATGAACATTAAACTCTTAAGTAAAACTATTTTCATGATAAGCAAAGGAACCACTGACAGGAGAAGGCGTGGAGCCACTTTTAGTAATTCTCAGTTTTTTGGATGCTCTTAGGCTTTTAAAGAGTTATTGAGGACTAGAAGCTTTTGGTGGGTTTACAAATATTGTATACTGATATTTACCACTTTTGAAGTTAAAACTGAAAAACTTCTAAACTATTAACTTATTTTACAATAATAACACTTTACATGGTAACTGAAATAATATCTTTGCACCAAAAACTTGTCCGAAGCAAGTCAAAACACTTAATTGAAAGAGTAGTGTTGGTTTACAACTTGAAAATCTCTAAATGTCTTAAACAGAGAGGTGGATTGTTTTATGTGTTTCTCTGTGTAATCTGTTGTAGTATCACAGGTCGTAGAGTTCAGGAGACTCCTTTATACACTCCTAAGGGAATGAAAGATAAATAAAGTCGTCCTATTATCGTGAAAAACTTTTAACATTGTGGACCCTTCTCCAAAGGGTCTCAGGAATTGCACGAAGATTCCAAGGCCAGAGTTAAAAAACCACCATTCTGTACCTTTGTCATTATTTTGGCCTATATTTGAACCTTTCAGCAGTTTTAAACTTCTCAAATGACTAAATTTAATCTTGTACTGTAATTAGTTGTACAAATGTTCATAACCTCCTAAGAACAAGATGCATCTCTTAATAGTCTGTTATGCTTAGAATTTGTCTTGGGCGATAAATCCTTGTTGATTTGAGCCATTCAAACTTGTGTTTGTTCACTACCTATTATTAGCTAGAAGTTACAGAAGATAATTCCTATGTATGAGAGATTATCTGATAATAGGCTGGTATTTTGGGACAGTCACAATAATGAAGGGCTATTTGGGGTACGAATAATTGTTGAATTTTATCATTTATTAAGTATACCTTATTACATGCCAGACATGTACTGTTTATTATCTACTTTAAACTTCCAGCAACCCTGAGTTTTAGAGTTTGGGGTTGAAGCAGAGAATGATGATGATTTGAGATTATTGTCAAAGCCTAATGAGGTGAGGAGGATGGACTCAAAACTCAAGCAGAAGCCATAAGGTTGTTTTTGTTTCTGTTCTAGAAAAACACTTTGGACTTTTGACTGCAGAGAAAATCCAAAGTACTATTATTCTAGGTCCATAAATTCTTGAGTTCCTAGAATTATCATAATGTAAAATAATTGCCTTTAGGGGCAGATCTCCAGAGTAATGTGTTTGGCAGTAATGTAGTTAGGAAAAGCTCCGGGCTTTCTGGAGGAGGCCTCATACTGGAGACTCCTACTTGGTGATAAAGGAAAAGAAGTAAGTCTGTAAGGTTCTGCAAAAAGAAGCTCAGTTCCTGGGATCTAAAAGAAATGGATACCTGAGTTTGGCTGTTAGTTAAGGTTTCCTCCCCATGTCTTCAGTAAGGTTTTGCAAAAAGCTACAGAATGGTGTTATCTTTGTTGGAGAACTTAGGAAATTACTCCACTTTTCTATGGAGTAGTATAGAGAGAATGGTAAGTGCACTGCTAGAAATGACAGTGTGAGAGGCCATGCATTTGTGGAATCTGAAAATTCAGTTAGGGTGGTTAGTCTGACTAGCAGTGGGTAAGTTACACCAGCCTTCCAGAATGATGAAAGTTAGTTCTGAATAGGTTAATTGAGGTTGGAAGAGTTAGAAAACTGAGAAATGATAAGCTCATTCCTAATAAAAGCAGAAGAATTAAGCTGCCACAAGAAGAGTTAACTTTGGAAACTTGTAGGGTGGATAATTAACAATGAAGGGCCAGGGTCTAGGTTAATTCGTAGTCTGTTTTACAGACAAAAAAGTTACTTTAAATGATTTCATACTGATGAGATAAGAGATCTAATGGTAGAACATCAAAAGATGTTTGTCTGTAATGTTCAATGCAGGAATGGTAGAGCAAGAGTCTGGTCCAAGTAGATAATGAGACTGGGAAGGATTTTAAGTACTATCTTGAGAGTCACTGGATTCATGGCCCTAGCAGCTCAAAATATTGCTATCTCTGGTTTCTTTCCTCCTTTTGTTTTTTCAATTTTTTTCCCATACTCTTTACATCTTTCCTCAAAGTAGAGTATAATAAATAAACCATGGAAGAGTCCATTCAAAACTACCCACCAGGGATAAGGAATAACCATGTTTTTGAATAGTCATAATTGATTCACAGTAATGCTTGTATATAGTTTCTCACAACCATGTACATATGAGAATGCCTTGCATACAAATCCAGTTTGATTCCATTCCATTCTGACATAACACCAGTCATCCATTGCCATTGTTAGAAATAAGCATGTATTCTGAATTTGTTGCCCAAGCTATGTAAAATCTGTTGTGGCAGGAATTTTCTGAACTCCAACGTTGGCAGAATCTTTAGGAAGCTCCAAAATGCCTAAATTCTACTAAATAGGAAGCTTAGAAATGGATGGAATATGACCCCCCCAAAAAAAAATCAATCATTGTATACCTGCTGTGTAGAAGGAGCTCTTTTAGCTGGGGAAAGCTACCATTAAACAGCCTATTAAGAGAATGTGTATTGAAGTTCTTACAGAAGTTTGCCTCATCTCCTTGTCCTCAGTCTCTGAATAATGGAGTGCTGTAGAACAGTCTTCATGTTTCTTTATTTATGCTTTTTTACCTAGTCGCTTTCCAGTGTTATCCTTCAGTCTCATGGTTTTATATATTTAGGTTGATGTTATGGTTTATGTTTAGGTAACCCCCCCAAAGCCTCATGCACTCACAGATGGTGCTTTTGGGAGGTGAATGGATCACAGCTACAATATTGGATTAATTCATTGATTGTTTTATAACTGGATGTGATGATGGGAAGTGGTAGGTCACTGGACGTGTGGCCTGGTTGGTGGAGATAAAGATAAATATATGATTCCTCCCTTGATGGCTCACTGCTTCCTGTCTCCCATACTATGAACAGTCCTCCTCTGCCATGTCCTTCTACCATGCGCCCTCCCTTGGAGACAACTGACTGTGGACTCAAACCTCTACCAACTGTGAGCTAAAATACAGTAAACCTTTCCTTCTTTAAAATGTTCTAATAAGCTTGAACCACTGATGATACTTGTCCCAATGGGTAGCTTGTACTAGTGGTATAAACAGAATTAATCACTTTTATCCATCTTTTTACTAATACAGTTAATAAAAAGTTGCCCAGTGGATCAGTCATGAATGTACCACTGGTGGTTTAAGCCACCTGGTAACAAAACATACAAATTACCATCCTGTTTACTTACAGGTGTAGGGTAAATAACAAAGACAGTTGACTGCTTCCAACATGCATATCTTTTTGCATTCTTCTCAGTGGCTAATAGGCATAGTAAACATACAATTCCCAAACTCAGTCTCCTCCCATAAACCTTTCTGTTACAGTTTTCTGCATCTTAGTGAATGGTAACTACATTCTTCTAGTTTCTTAGGCGAGAATCTTCAGTCATTCCTGTTACTACATTTCATATATCATTTTTTTGTCATTAAATCCTGACTGTTGTACTTACACTATAGTTCTAGGATTAAGGATGAGGTTAGGGTTAAGATTGTGCCAAACTGGCCAAACTACCATTGTCTCTGATCTGTACTATTCCAATAGCTGCTTAACTTCTTTCTCCTTACTGCTTTGTCCCTACCCCCAGTTAGTTTCAGTATAGTAGGAATGATTTTTTTTAAACATTTGATCTTGTCCCTCCTATGAACATTTTTATTGCTTTTCCATTTCACTAAAAGCACCATTTAGCTACCATTTAACTCTTGGACCTAATATCCTGCTCTTATCCTCTTCCCTCTCTAGTCACACTTTCTTTCCCTCCTCTGAACACCATAGGGTCTCTGTACTTGCTGCTTACTGAAGCTAAGATGGTCTCCACAGTTACCGCAAGATTTACTCTTACTTTTCAAGTATTTTCTTAAAAGACATCTTGTCCATGAGGATTTCACTGATTATCATCATTGAAATTACCTCCCACGTCTGCTTGAGCATTCTCTTCTCTGCTTGCTTTGCTTTAGTTTTCTCCAAAGAAGTTATGGCCATTGGATGGACGGATGGATGAATGAATGGATGGATGGATGGATATATGCATAGGGATATCTGTGTGCGTGTGAATGCCCATGTGCGTGTCCATGTACGTGTGTGTGAGAGAGAAAGTTATCTGTCCCTCTGCTTTAAAATGAAAAATTGAGGGGAATAGATATTTTGTTTGCTGCTATCTTCTCAATACCTGAAAAAAATATTTATTTCAGATGATTAATATATTAATTGAATTAATGAAAATTCCAGAGAGTATATGTACCAAGAAGAAAAGCAGAACATTAAAGCAGTTTGATGGTTTGTGGCCAAAAGACTATATAATATGTTCCATTTGTTTATATAAAAAGTAAAAATAAAAAATACATTTTTAAAAACAAAGACCATTTGTTTCAGTAATAAGGCAGTTCTTAAAGATAAATCAGAAGTTCCAAATTAGGACTTGTAGAAACCACTTCAAAGCACACTCTTACAGGAATATAACTAAGAAAGGAAAGATAAAAGTTGGGTATGTGTATGTATCACTACCGAAAAGCAGTGCCTATGTGGAAAAAAAATCAGTAAATGAACTTACAGAATCATGGTTTTCTCTATGCCTCTTGTATTGGAAAATAAATAGTCTGCTTCATTTTGATCCTTGTTCTGTGGGGGTAAGGAAAGTCAAATTGTTTTTAATGTTTGTATCAAGGTAAACATCAAGTAAATCATCACTTGGAGGTATTGCGAAATAGGAAGAAAATGTTCAAAGGGAAAAAGGGGATATGAATAGCAAAGAAGGGAAAGAAAATATTTGATGGTTAAAAAAGGAAACAAAGTTTACATATATGGGGGCAGAGAGTTGTAGGGAGGGCAGGGGAATGGAGTCAAGGTGTGTTGTGTACTGGTACAAATCTCAATGTTGAATGTGATCACAATGTATATATAAATGTACCAATAAAATCAATTTTAAAAAGCATCACTTGGTTGAATTTGGTGAGATAGCTTCTTAATTTCACATATCAAACATTGACAAACTTTCAAATCATAAAAAGTTTATTTACCATAATCCTTATTTTTATAAATTGCAATTCTAATTATTTGAAAACAGTAATTATTTCTGACACATGTTCTTTGATATTTTAAATCTTTTTCAGTTGCTAACTTTGTAACATTGTTACAAAGTTATTATTTTTTAGTTACTAGTTTTTCTTTCTATCCCTTCATGGTACCACTAGCCCAATTTATGTATGTGCATATGCCACATAATGTGGGCTGTAATGGATAAGCGTGTGTTCCTTTCAGACAGCAGCAACATCTAGCCCTTAATGCCTTCATTTTGATCCATTTTTGTACTTTATCATCTTCAAAAAAGCAGAAAAGGGCCGGAGATTTAGCTCAGTGGTTCCACCGCCTGCCTCG
Organism: Thryonomys swinderianus; assembly: GCA_004025085.1. Classification (NCBI taxonomy): domain Eukaryota; kingdom Metazoa; phylum Chordata; class Mammalia; order Rodentia; family Thryonomyidae; genus Thryonomys; species Thryonomys swinderianus. The sequence continues at coordinate 28,636 of PVIC010010436.1, forward strand.
GAGGCGTAAGGTCCTGAGTTCAATCCCCTGGTAACCACATACAATGCTGGGTGTGGTGGCTCACGCCCACCAGCAATCAATACTACACACCACAGTGCCGGGCGTGGTGGCTCACGCCTGTAATCCTAGCACTCAGGAGGCAGAGACAGGAGGATTGCTGAGTTCGAGGCTTGCCTGGGCTACATAGTGAACTCAGGGCAAGCCTGAACTACAAAGTGAGAACCTGTCTCAAGATAAAAAAAAAAAAAAGGAGAAAAGACTCATCTTTTTAGTCACCATTTTCAAATTAAAAGGCAAAAAATTTTTATGACTTAAGACTAAGTTTGTCTCATAACTTGCTTCAAATTTTCTCTTACATTCTTCTGACAATATTAATGGAAACTAAGTGGGAGAAGGGAATAAAGGGAGAGAAGGGAGAATGGTAAAGAAAGAAAAAGATATTAACATTCATAATGTAAATAGGTTTTCGCTACTGACCAACTAATGCTTCATTCTTTATGGTACCTTCAGTGGCCCAGAAATATCATACATGTATAATTCTGAAGAAAATTGTTAACTTGAAGCTGTGCACAATGGCACATGTCTGGAATCTCAGCTACCCAGGAAGTTGAGGCAGGAAGAGCACAAGTTTGTGGCCAGCCTGGCCAACTTAGCGACAGTCTTTTATATGATGTACAGATATGTGAAAATGAAGTCCATTATTCTATTAACCAATATAAACTAACAAAGAAGAGAAGAAAAATGGCTGGGGATAAAGCTCAATAGTAAAGAATCCCAGGGTTTGATCCCTAGTACCACATACCTACATGCTCACTCTCTCTCTCTTTCACTCTCTTTCTCTCTGTCTCTATCTTTCTCTCTCTCTCTCTCTCTCTCACACACACACACATGCACACACACATGTTGTTGACCTGAATTAAATGTGTTGTTTTCAGTTGTCTGGACCTGGAGCAGTGTTCTCTTAAGGTATTGGAGCCTGAAGGAAGCCCAAGCCTATGTTTACTGAAACTAATGGGTGAAAAAGGTTGTACAATCACGGAATTGAGCGACTTCTTGCTGGCTATGGAACACACTGAGCTTCTTCAGCTTCTCAGCCCCCCAGGTAGGTTTTTCCTTAGGAATATTATCTTGAAGTTGATGGAGTAAATCATAAAGAAAAATAGCTGACTTGTCCAGGTAAATTGGGTTAATTATTCTTGAAAACTGTAAATGTGTAGAAGCTCATTTTTTCCCATCTTAAGATCAAAGAAGACATAAAAAGCAAATAAAAATGCATAAGTGTTGACTGGATTATAATTCAAAAAGCCAGCTATAAACCCATGAGGTATTTACAGGTAAGACTGCTGCAACATACATTAAAGTAGTACAGCCATTAAAATGAACACATTTTTATATACATATATATATATACGAATGAGAGGACATTGAACAGAAATTGATGAGTTTTTGCCAATGTGTGATGCTGTTGAGGTGTTAATTCAACCATATGAATTGTTCCTGCTGTACAATATTGACAAAAGAATTGAAATTATCTCGTGTATATTATCAGTTCATAGTGCAGTGAAACTAGAAATCAATGGTAAAACACACCAGAGAAACTATGCAAACACAGGGAAGTTAAATAAAACCCTCTTGAAAAATCAGTGTGTCACAGAGGAAATTAAGGAAGAAATTAGATAATTCCTGCAATCAAATGATAATGACAGTGTGACATACTAAACCTGTGGGACTCAATAAAAGCATTCCTAAGAGGAGAGTTTATAAGTAGTGATTTCTCACATTAGAGAAACAGAATGTGCATAGATAATCTAATGATGTACCCTAGGGTTCTAGAAAAATAGGAACAATCCAAACCCAAAGCTACTATGAGGAAGAAAATTACAAAGATCAGAAGAGAAATAAATGCAACAAAAACAAAACAACAAAATATACCTACAAAGAATTGATGAATGAAAGAAAGATTTAGTTCTTTGAAATCTTAAAGAAGATGGACAAATCCTTAACCTTATCAAAACAAAGGGGAAAAAAGACTGAAATTCATCTAATTAGAATTGAAAAGGCTAAAATCACAAAATGGATTCTACCCAGAAGATCATCAGTAAACACTTTGGCAATCTGTACTCTAATAAAATGGAAAATTCAAAACAAGTAGATAAATTACCAGATATATGTGAATTATCAAAGCTTAATAAAAGATGTAAAAGTCCTGAATAATCCAGTTTTAATCAAAGAAATTAAAGAGACAATTTTTTTAAAAAAAGTCTAGGTCCTGCCGGGCGTGGTGTCTCACACCTGTAATCCCAGCACTCGCCTGTAATCCCAGCACTCGGGAGGCAGAGGCAGGAGGATTGCTGAGTTCGAGGCTTGCCTGGGCTACATAGTGAGCTCAGGGCCAGCCTGAACTACAAAGCGAGACCCTGTCTCAAAAAAAAAAAAAAAAAGTCTAGGTCCCAACAGCTTCACCACCCTATTCTACAAAAATAGAAAAGATCAAATCCAAGTACTCCTCAAACTCTAAAAATCAAAAGGGAAGTAGTACTTCCAGAAGTCATTCCTGAAAGCCAGCATTATCTTCATACCAAAACCAGACAACAACCCAATAAGGAAAAAACTAAAGGTCAGTCTCTTTAATAAGCATAGATGCAGAAAGCCTAGATAAGATACTGGCAAGCAGAATGGAGCAAATCATCAAAGATACCCCATTTCATGACCAAGTAGGATTCATTCCAGGGATGCAGGGATGGTTCAGTATATGCAAATCAATGAATGTAATACACCACATTAACAGAAGGAAAAACCAGAATCACATTATCATCTCAACAGATACAGAAAAAGCATTTGACTAAATTTAATGCCCAATTCATAATAACCTGAAGAAAATATGTTGTCTCAATCTGATAAAAGTCATCTATGACACACCAACAGCCAGCATCATACTGAATGATCAGACACTAAAAGCTTTCCCTCTAAAATCAGGAATAAGAAAAGGATCTCTGCTATCACCACTCTTGTTCAACACAGTTCTTGAAACAGAACAGTTAGGCAAGAGAAAAAAGGAATATAGATAGAAAAGGAAGAAGTTAAGTTATTATTTGCTGATGACATGATTATGTAGAAGACCCCCAAAACTCCACTACTCCTAGAATTAATAATTAAATTTGGTAGCATAGCAGGATACAAAGTCAGCACTCAAAAATCAGTAGCATTCCTTTATACCAATAATGTACCCACTAAGAGAAATTATACACAGTAGCATGAATAAAAGTAGTATATCCAGGAATTAACCTAACCAATGAAGTGAAAGACCTCTACAGTGAAAATTATGGGACCCTAAAAATGGAGATCAAAGAAGATAACAAAATGGAAATATACTGCCTATTCTTGGATAAGTAGAACCTATATAGTATAAATAACCATTTTTCCAAAACTTAATCCCAATAAAAAATACTAATAGTATTCCTCACAGAATTATAAAAAATAAACCTAAAATTCATATGGAACAAGAAGAGACCTAGAAAAGCAAAAGCACTTCTGGGCAGCAAGGCAAAAATAGTAAGCATAACACTACTATAATGCACATATAGCACAAAGGTGCAGTGATGAAAATAGCATGGTCTTGGCCAAAAAACAGACTTGAGGATTAATGGAACAAAATAGAGAGTGCAAAAACAACTGCAGGCACTAATAGCTATCTTCCCTTTGACAAAGGGGCCAGATGCCTTCACTGGAAGAAGGCCTCTTTAACAAGTGCTGTTGGTAAAACTGGCTTTCTCCATGCCACATTGCACCTAGACCCATATCTCACACCATGCACCAAACTAAAATTTTAAAAGTCCATAAATCTTAAGTATTAAAACAATCAACTGGGTCCAGGGATTTAGCTCCAGTGGCATACCATGCCTACCTTGTGAGCACAAGGGCCCAAGTTCAATCCCTGGTACCACAAAAAAGCAAAACCAGTTAAACAATCTACTGGAAGATAGAATAGTTAAATTCTTGAAAACATATGTAGGCAAAGTCATTATGAGCAAAACCCTAGTCACTCAGGAAACATTAACAATCAACAACTGGGATCACATCAAATCAAAAAACTTTAAAGAAAAGAAAACCACCTACAGAATGGAGAAAAAATGAATTTCCAGCTACTTTTAGAGGACAAATACAAAGAATATATAAAGAGCCCCCCACCAAAAATCAGACCCCGCCCCAAATATAAAGTCCCAGCCCAAAAATGGACATCTAAAATGACTGGATACTTCTTAGATGAGGAAGTACAAATAGCTAACAAATACATGAAGAACTGCTCAACTTCAATAGCCATTCAAGAAATGCAAATTAGGGCTGGAAATTTAGCTCAGTGGTTCTGGCAAGCTCAAGTTCTCTGGTTCAATCCCTGGTAATCACATACAATAATACCGGCATGTTCACTCACGCCCACCAGCAATCAGTACCATATGCCACAATGCCAGGTGTGGCTCGTGCCTGTAATCCCAGAGGAAGCAGAGGCAGGCAGATTGCTGAGTTCAGGGCTTACCTGGGCCATATAGTGAGCTCAGGGCCAGCCTGAACTACAAAGAGAGAACCTGTCTCAAGAAGAAAAAAAAAAAGAAAGAAAAAGGCAAATTAAAGCAACACTTAGATTCTGTCTCCAAAAAGAGTGGCTGTCATTAAGGGTTCAGCCAATAACAAATGGTGGCAAGGCTACAAGAGGGAAAAGAAATCCATCTCCCATTTTTTGTGGGAGTGTAAACTAATACACCCAATATAGAAGACAACATGTAAATTCCTCAAAAAATTAAACTAGGAGTTCCATTTGACCAAGCTATTTGTCTAGGTGTGTTCCCAAAAGAGAGACATCATAGTACAATGATACATGCATGCCCGTTTTTTTTAGCAGCACAATTCATAATAGCTAAATCTTGGAAGTAGCTGATATGCCCTTCAACAAGGGAATGGATAAAGATGTGCTGTTTATATACAGTGGAGTATATAAATATGCCATAAAGAAAGATACGCTTGAGGCATTTTTAGGTAAATGATTGTACCCTGAGACCACAATCTTCAGTGAAATAAATGAACACAGTTCAAATATCACATTTTTTCACTTGTATGAAAAATCCAAAATATAAGAGGAGAGTTATGAGGAAGTAGGAAGAACTTGCTTAAATATGAAGCAAAATGAGGTTGGGGGAGAGGAAAAGACAGAAGAGAGTTAAAAAATGGAAATAGTGCTTTTGTAAATGTGACAAAAGGACCAAAAAAAATTATGTGTTGTGTACATATACCCATGCCACATGGTGAATGTAAAACTAATAAATATGTACTAGTAAAAATAAAATATGGGGCCGGGGATTTAGCTCAAGTGGTACCGCACCTACCTTGGAAGCAGAAGGGATGGAGTTCAATCCCCAGTACCACCAAAAAATAAATAAATAAATAAAAAGAATAGAATATGAAAAAAACAATATTGAGAGAGGCATCTCACTTCCTAAATTAGATGAGGAACAGGAAGCAGCTCCTCCTCTCTGAAGCTGTGGATAGTAACTCAGCTGTTGTGGTGTCAGGTTGGAAAGACATCAGAATTGTCTGCTGGCAGCAGCACTCCAGGTCCACCTTTCAGGGATTCGTTTGGATTGAAAGAAAAGAGGCCATTCAAGTTTGGAAGGGCCATAAAGTAAGGGACTTGATATTCCCTATTTTGTATTATTTTGTTGTATGCCATTTCATTTTGTAGCCAAATTGGATATGATGTATTTTAAGTTAACATGGGAAATTAGGCATAGAAGGTATAATTCGTGAGCTCTCAGTTATGTGTACCTGAAATCCCAGTTTCAGGGAATATGTAACTTCTGACTGGAAAGTTTAGAAGCATGTTGGGCTTCATAAGAGGAAGGGAACAGCCTATTTCTAGGAAGTTGGTTGGGCTCTGGTCTTTGTTCTTCCTTTCTTGGCATTGGCTTCCTTCTAAGACTGATGCTTCACATAGCCCAAGATACTTGCTGACTTTTCCTGAACTCATTCATCTTTGTCCCAGCATCTTCAGCAGAAAATCAAAGGGTTTACTGTAGTTAACTAGTTTTGTTCACATGCCTGTCCCTAAACCTGTCGTTGTGGCAAGGACATGGAATGTACCGATTTGATTGGCTGACACCCAGTAGTAAAATTAGGTTGAGTCAGCTTTCCAGGAACCAACAGTTATTCAACAAAATTAGACTTGTTGAATAGAAAGAAAAGAGAATAGGTCTGAGGATGCTGCCAAAAAAAATTATTCCAATAGAAAAGCCCTAGATTACGAAGGAGGAAAGTTGGGCATCCTGTGCTTACCAGACCTATTGTACTAAAATAACCTTTCATAAATGTTTTCTTGATGATATGCTCTGTTCTGTATACTTGGCTTTGTTTGCCAGTGCCTCTTCGTACAAGAGGTGTGGGCCGGGAATAGCTGCTAATGCAAATGCCCCCATGTGCAACAAAACGGTAAACTTTAAATGACATTTATTAATTTTTATATTCCTACTCCCTCACATAGTAAGTACCCAGATATTGTGAGGATGAAAATCCACCAGTGTAGGGCACTAAATTTGCTACTGTTTTCATACTTTATGGAGCACCTGAGGCTCTGAAAACACCAGAAGCCTGTCTGGGAAGTAAATGCAGTTTTTTTTTATCTCATTCTCTTTTTTTTAGAAGGTATACTTAATTACTATGATCATGGTCTGCTAACTCTACCTCACAGAGCTGTAAGAGTTACCTGAAGTAATGATGTGTTGAATTGTTTCTAAGCAATCTCTCTTACAATTTATTGTGTGATTCCCCATAGTGCCTGAGTGTGGCTGTTCCCAATTTTTAGTTTTCCATACGTGAAATTATGGTTGGCTGAAATTGAATTATGTTTTCATTTATGTTTAAAAATTTGACTAATATTCTTAAAATATATTTTGTTTTTTGGGGGCCAGAGGGTTAGCTCAGTGGTTCCAGCACCTGCCTCGCAAGCGCTAGTTCCTGAGTTGATCGCGGTAACCACATACAATGCTGGGCGTGGAGACTCACGCCCACCAGCAATCAACACCACATACCACAGTGCCAGGCGTGGTGGCTCATGCCTGTAATCCCAGCACTCGGGGGGCAGAGACAGGAGGATTGCTGAGTTCGAAGCTTGCCTAGGCTACATAGTGAGCTCACAGCCAGCCTGAACTACAAAGCGAGACCCTGTCTAAGAAAAAAAAAAAACATATATATATATATATATTGTTATTGATAAGCCAGAAACTAAGAAAATCACTCTAATAAACCTCAGTAATCTTTTGAAAACTCCATTTTGCTCTCTGTGTTTTTCTCCAAATATGGGGGTTACCATTTTCCTGTCAGTGTTCCCTGTAGAAGATTTGCTCTGGTATGTAGCCAGCCAAGACTTTTTTGTACATTTGAAGGGAGAAGAGCAAAATGAAAACAGCTTCCACTCTACCACTTAAACACTGTTTCTGTGAAGTTTTATGTCATATTACCCATCTAGTATCCATAAGACTATTTTATCTTCACTCTTTTGTGGATTGTGAACATTTACATTTTACCAGCAAATCTTTATGTGGAAAATGAACTTTTCCAGAAATACTCATCTGACCAAAGTCACAGTTATTGACAAAGTTGGGATTAAAAGCAAGACTGGCCAGATATAGTGGTGTGCCCTGGTAGTCTCAGCTACACAGAATGTTGACACAGGAAGATGGAAATTTTGAAGCAGCCTAGGCCACTTAGCCAGGTGCTATCTGAAAATGAAGGTGATGGGGGAGGGGCCTGGGATGCAGCTCCGTGGTTCAGTGCTTGCTGAGCATGGATAGGGCCCTGGGTTCGCTCCTCAGTACAGCAAGACAAAATTTGCTAGAAAACTGAGTTGTGGATTATTAAGCTGCCTCTTTTCAGTTCTTTTCTTCTTGACAAACTGAAATGTACACTAAGACAACCTTTTTTTTGTACCAGAGGTTGAACTCAGGATCTTGCATTTGCCAGGCAGACACTGTACCCTTGATACAGCCTTATTTATAAGTGGCTTTTCTTGCTTTGTGGACATCAGAAAATAGACAGTTTTTCTTGAAAAAATACAAAGATGTAAAAAAGAAAAAAACAATGATAATGATGGAAATAACAAGGAGGAAGTAGAAACAGAGGTAAATGAGGCCCGGAGGGTTCAGTCTTAGGCAGTGTAGCAGAACAAGCGATGATGTAAAGAGGGGCATTAGAGGTAGCCACAGTGGATGCAAACGTAAATTGACTTGTAAGAAACACACGTGGCCACACATTGGTTGAAATGGGAGAGTAGAGGGGTTTGGATGAAAAGGAAGAGTATTCTAGAATACTGAAGAACACCTAAGTATGTTTCATTGAGAGCTTAGAAAATTTCAGAATAACTTTGAGAAGGGCATTGTGAATGGAAGTTGACAGAAAAAAAATTCCTCTTTTACTAGAAACACTTTAATATAGTCAGTAGATCTGTTTTTGGCAAAGGTGTTTGAATTACACCAGTATCTAAGCACATTGTGAAAACAAATTAAAGGGAACCTATGATGGATCCTTTTGTCAAATCAAGAACCATCCTAATTTATCTTGTAATTGCAGTACTGTCTTAAATTAGTCTTTATTGCTTAATGTTGGGTGACTCTGTGTGTGTGTGTGTGTGTGTGTGTGTGTGTGTGTGTGTGTGTACAGAGCAATCCTTACTTCCATACCTAGTCATATTCTCCCAGGCTTACAGGAAATCAAGTAACTTCTCTTGATTTCTTTGAAGATGTTATCTGAAAATATGCTTATTTGACAGGAAGCTATGCTTTCATCATTTAAAACAGAAATTTTAGGCCGAGAATTTAGCTCAGTGGTTACAGCACGTGCCTTGCAAATGCAAGGTTCTACCTTGAGATATGGCCTCAATCCCAGGTACCAAGGAAAAAAAAACTAAAATAAAACTAATTTATGTACATACTACACAGCACTATACCATATTTTTTCCTTAGGTTTGTTTAGCACCTTCTGACAAGCAGACACTACTAAAGTGACTGGCTAGAGTGACTGCTAAGTGACTAAAGTGCTAAAGGTTGATCTTGGTTCCCTGTCACTTAAGAATACATAAGAGAAAGAAAGCATGGTTAAAATAGGAGGTTTTGCAACTTTTCACTAGGGACATTTTAAAATGACAATTTCCCTTTTAAATTCTCAGTCTGGGGCTGAGGATTTAGCTCAAGTGGTACCTTGCCAACCTTGGACACACAAGGATCCAAGTTTGATCCCTAGTACAACAAAAGATAAAAAATAAAAAAAATAAATTCTAACTCTGAAGCAGCAAGTAATAAATGTATATATTTGTTCATTGAAGACTGAATTGCTAACGTTGTTGATAAAGGATGTTCTTCTAAGTTAGAATGTACCTTAGAAGCCATTGGTCTTGTGTCCTTCACAAAAGAGACATACCTTTTAGAACATCTTGACTATGTGATCTCCTTCCAATAAGTCATTCATTTCATAAGTCTCAACAGAGAAAAACCTTTAAATTTCTGTAATTCTTGTCTCTTTGTATAGTGACAGAGAATATTTGCCATAGTAAATTTATGAATAGTGTTACAGTGCAGAATTGTCCTTTGTTTGACATACTTCCTTTAGTAAGTAGACTTACTATGGTGGAAAATGGGATTGCAATGAAAGTTGTAAGAATCACTGCAAGAGCTAAGTATTGTTTTTAAAGTCAGTAAAAACCTAAGTTTGCATTGTTTCTACCACATTTACAAGGGAAAAAAATACTAGAGAGGAGAGGGGTTAATAATTTATTCAAGCTATTATAAGTGACCTTCTGCAAATTACTTATTTCTGTTGTAATGTAGGTTTAATTCCTATTTGCCTTATCTGGATATTTTGAAGGTTGGAGAAAAAAATGCTGTATAGATATGAAACAGTAAATTGTAGCTATACTAACATATATTATACACATTCATTTAATAGCTATGTGTCAACCATTGACTGTATCACCATATCCCAAATACTGTTCTCAGTGTTGGTCCTGAACTAATATGGTTTCTGCTCTATCGGAGCTTCTATTTTAGTAGTTAAGACGGGCAGTCTGAAAGGGGATTTCAGATAATGGCTAGAGTGCAGCAAAGTACACAGAGCAGGCTACTGGCAATAGAGAATTTGTGAAGTTAATATACTGTTGTCTTTTCTGCTTCCAAAATAGCATTCAACTCAATACTAAAATTAATACAATCATGTGATGGCATTTCAGTGTCATCATCCTTGTTTTCTGCTGCTATAATAGGATCCTGTGACTGAGTAATTTATAAAGAACAAAAATGTATTTATTGTAGTTCTCAAGGTAGGGAAGCCCATTCTCAAGACACTGGTATGTGAAGAAGACCTTGTTGCTGCATCCTGGCATGGTGCAAGGTAGAAGGGCAAGCAGGGATGAGCATTCTGTTGCTCCACAAAAAAAAAAGCAGAAAAGAGCGACCCTGCCCTTTTATAATGGCATACATGTCAGTATGAGTGCAGAACCCCCATGACCTAAGTACCCCCAACACTGCTATATTAAAGATCGAATTTCTAACACATGAATTTTGGGCCACAGATTCAGGCCATAATAGACATTTAAATTTAATGCTTATATTACAGTTATTGCACCTAACTCAGTTAAAGTACCAACCAAATGAGTGATTGTGACCGGGTATTTATATGAGCTAGCCCTGAGATATGGCCACTGCTTGGAGCCCTCAGTTATGAAGTGCACTGTGATTTCAGACGTGTTAGAATATAGAGGGAAAGTGTGTCTAAGAATTGAAGACATATAACAAATGATTTTTTTAGACATGCAGGAGTAGAGTAGATAAAAGTGTTTTGCAGGTAAGTCTCTTTCCTTCCAGTTGCAAAGCCTTACAAAGTCATACAAACTGATACAGAAGGAGCTATAAATGAGTGATTTGTGACAAAGATAATTTGCAGGTTATTTCCAAAGTATTTTTGTTTCATATATATATATATATAAATGACCTTAACTTTTTTTAAAGGGATAAAGATTACTCTAAACCCAGAATCAAAGGCAGTCTTGGCTGGACAGTTTGTGAAACTATGTTGCCGGGCAACTGGACATCCATTTGTACAATATCAGTGGTTCAAAATGAATAAAGAGGTAATTTTAATGTCTTTTAATTCCTCTGATATAAGAAGGGAAAAAGCTAGGAAATTAATTATTTTCCTAAATGTGATTATGGATATTTAGTTTTGTTATTACTGAAGTATTCAACAGTCATTATGGTAACATAAGTCCAAAATCGTCATACAAAAAATATAAACAATATGAAATCAATTTTCCACTCTAAAAATTGTGAAAAAATAGTGATTGTGAGGGCAGTAATATTAGCAAATAGGAGCTATCACTGGTACACTAATATCTCTACAAAATTCTTTTTTTTTTAAAGACAGAGTCTCACTTTGTAGTTCAGGATGTCCCTGAGCTCACTGTGTAGCCCAGGCAAACCTCAAAGTCAGCATCCTCCTGCCTCCACCTCCGGAGTGCTGAGATTACAGGCATGAGCCACCACAGCCAGTTTTGTGGTGTGTGGTACTAATTGCTGGTGGACATGAGTCACCATACCCAGTATTGTTGTATGTGGTTACCAGGGGTGGAATTCAAGACCTTGCACTTGCTAGGAAGGCATTGGAACCACTGAGCTAAATCTCTAGCCTTCTACAGAATTCCTTACAGCAAATTATGTTCCAACTAAAATTTTTAAAGATTTTTCAGGACTACATGGAAAGCTAATCTAATCTTACTGTTTTAAGAGTTCCACATGACTATATTGTATTAACAAATTTAGCCATTCTTATGCATGGAGTCAAACCCAAAGCCTCACTCATGCCAAGCAAGGTACTTGAGGAGCCATAATAGATTTTAAAACCCTAACAAGTTAAGTTTTGTCAGACCACTCTTAAGTTCATAGGTCTATTTGAGGAGATACAGGTATTTTGGGGTACTTGGTTTTTGCCAGGCCTATGCCAAGGTGTAGTAATACAGCAAGGATTCACAAGGTCCCTGCCCTCAGGGATCCTCTATCCTAGTGAAGGAAGAGCGAAAGTAAGAAAATGAGATCATTTCTGTGGATTCATTTAAGAAGAAAATGTGCAGAGTGGTAATAGAAAGTTAGAACCACTGAAGGTTCTAAGCAGGGAAGTAACATGATAGTATTATATTTTTTAACAAACTTGGTACTTGAAGTAAAGAACAGCAAGAAGACCAGGTGTCTAATGGTTGTGCTTGACTCAAAAGAGCTGTTGTGTGGATTCAGATACAGCAGTGGAGATAGAGTTTGAGGAATATTTCACTATGTATCTGAGAGATGGAGTTACCAAACCAGCAAGTTAGATGAGAAGCATGAGAAAGAATGAGAAATCCAGGGTGATGACAAGATTTTCCACTTGGGCATCTGTATCTGTTTATCTTGAGATGTTGAGAATACTAGAGAGGAACAAAGTTAAGGAGAAAAGTCAGGAGTTTGATTTTAGACATGTTAAACTTGACATGCCTATTAGACATCCAGATGAATCAGTTAAGTTCCTTGGATGTCTGGGAAAACCACATTGAGAATTATATAATGAGAAAAAGTATGAGAATAACATATAAAGAGACCAAGAAGAGTAAAACAGTATTTGAAGAAGAAAGGATTCAGATGAGAAGGCACCATGGGGTCAAGAAAGGATTGTTTGGGGCTGGAGATTTAGTTTAGTGGTTCTGGCACCTGCCTAGCAAGCACAAGGGCCCTGGTTCAATCCCCAGTAACCACATACAACAATTCTGGGCGTGGTGACTCATGCCTCCCAGCAATCAGTGCCACATACCACAGTGCTGGGTGTGTTGGCTCATGCCTGTAATCCCACCACTCAGGAGGCAGAGGCGGGAGGGCTACATAGTGAGCCTTGGGCCAACCTGAACTACAAAGTCAGACCCTGTCTCAAAAAAAAGGATTGTTTGATTTATTTAAGGTAGAAGACATTAGAGTATATTATTTTAACAGTGGTCTAGTAAAAGGGAAAAATACATGGTAAGGCAAAAAGAAAATTATAGAAGCAAAGTCGAGATTTCTTCAGGATAGACAAAGGGCTTTTTAGAAAAGGATAGGACAGTTCTTGATAATCTTTGTTTATACAAGTGCTGGATTCTTTCCTTTTTTATGGCCATAAAACTCCCTAGAAAGGAGATTTATGATTGATTTATTCAGTCTCCTTACTGGGAATTAAAGTCACCTTAAGGGGGGATTTATGGCAGCCTTGTTTCTCAGAAGTTCCTTCTTTTAGTCAAACAGAGAAGCCTAACAAGTCTTTGCACCTGTTGAATTCAGTACCTTCAGTTAACAATCTTCATACCAGCTTCTGCGCTTTCAGCCAATCCCTACAGTTCTTCAGCCCAAGTAGCCTTTGTTAGGATATGTAACTTCTGTTTTAACTAGCGGGAGAAGGGAAGTTATAAACAGATGTGGACATGGATAGAGTTTTTTACTGACCAGAAGAGGAAGAGTTCCTGTCTAATAAGTGCCTGGCAGAAGTAGGTTGCAGGAGGTTGGAGGAGAGACTAGTTTAATCACACTGTAAGAAAAGCAGCCTTACCAGAATAACATGATCTGATTGCCACACACTGCTGAGTCCTGTAGTCCTAGGTGTCCCTTCCTCAATTGAGTTCAGTTGCTCAGGGTTTGAAGATGGAGAGCCACAAACTTGTTGAAGTACAGGTCTTTTAAAAGACTATAATGAGGCACTTGAAGCCCCTTGGCAGGTAGCCCAAGTTGGGTGGAGCTGATTTATTTCTGGGACCAGCCAAGAGGAAATAAATCTAACTGTAGTGATAGAAGCCCAGTACACAAAGTTTGGGAGATGTTGTATGGCTATTCCCTCCTATTACACATTCTCACTATCCCCTCTTCAACCAGGCCTTGAAAGAAGCTGGGTGTGCTTTGATTAAGGAGTCTATCCTCTTATAGAAATTTACTGATGAAAAAATAGGGTCTCCAGGTAAAATAACTTGACCATGTGTTCATTCATAATTAATTTGTTTAGAATTGAGAGTAATACCAAGGTCTGATCCTGTGTGCCTTTCCACACCATTGCTGTTTGTGCTGTATTGTATGCTGCATAACTTATAAAGGTGCCAGGTGTAGATCCAACATCAAGTGATCAAATTGTTTCAGTGGTGCAACAGATGGTTTTCTGTTGTGAGCTTCTGGAAGGTATTTAAGGGCTGGCTTACCTCTCTGATTAATGGGTTTATAAAAGACTGGATTTCTAATACTTCAGTTCTAAGTAACTCAAATGTTTATTATCTGTTTCTTTTCCAACAATATTTTAAACTTGGAGGGGGCGTGAAAGGCACGCTTTCAAAGTTCCTTACTAATATTATACACTTTGTGGAACAAGTTTTATAAAATGTGTTTTTGATGGATTGTTCACTTATATTCTCTTGTGGATTCTTTCACAGATTCCGTATGGAAATGCATCAGAACTTATTTTTAACACAGTGAGTGTAAAGGATGCGGGCTTTTATGTCTGTCGCGTTAATAATAATTCCACATTTGAATTCAGCCAGTGGTCCCAGCTAGATGTTTGTGAAGTGACAGAAGTAACAGAAACCTTCCAAAGTAAGTGACAAAAGAAATTTATGTTGGGGCCGGAGGGTTAGCTCAGTGGTTCTGGCGCCTGCCTCGCAAGCGCAAGGACCTGAGTTCGATCCCCGGTAACCACATACAATGCTGGGCATGGACACATGCCCACCAACAATCAACACCGCATACCACAATGCCAGACGTGGTGGCTCACGCCTGTAATCCCAGCACTCGGGAGGCAGAGACAGGAGGATTGCTGA